>PVJH01005129.1:0-116507 GCA_004026705.1 Nesogale talazaci
CTTCACCACTATAATCAATTTATAAGTTGACATGAAATTATGTATCTATCACAATATGGTAGTAATCATTCTACAAAGTTCTGTAGATAATTTAGTGAATAAACTTTTGGGTCTTTGACTGTCCCTGATAATAGGCTAGTCACAGTCTGATGGTGTCTATTTATTCTCATTTCTATTTTTATTCATAAGTATTACTAATTGTTAGTAGTAACTGGAAGTAGAGATAATTAGGTAGATATAATTCTGTAGAGTAACAAATTGTCTCTTTGTTTCAATGCCACATACTTCAAGTTTTAATTTTTTCTGTTTAATTAAGTACAAACTAGCACATCATATTGTTTACATTAATTATCTAGCAGAATTCCTAGACTCTTGATGATTCATCAACTACAATGCAATGTGACAACAGAAGGAATACATTAGAAATATAAAGGTGACCTTTCAACCTGAATTTTACAATAGAGTGTGACATCGTGTGCAGTTCTATAATGTGCTAACAGAAAAACGTGTAATCATCAGAACTTGTGCAGGCAAAAAGTCATTCACTAGAGAAGGAAAATTTAAATATTTTTCACTTACATGTGATAGAAAAGTGGTAGAACTGTACCTTACCAAAGATGCAAAACTTTGGCGTCTTAGAAAAATAAAGCAGCCTATTGAGTCCTGCTCGCCTAGTTCACTGTATAACTTCATTTTATCTGCCCGGCTTCCCCTCTGCTGTGTGGTTGGGCAGCTTACCAAAGGGCCAGTACCTTGAACCCCGGCAACCACAGGGAGAAAGATGAGGCCTTGTATTCTGGCACAGACTCACTGCCTCAGAAGGCCGTGGGAGCACTGGTGCTTGGTTCTGTGACTTGGTTCTATGACTCAGAATTGATGATGATGACAGGTCTTGCTACATTTTATATAATGGAATCTATTCACACGTACTTCTGGAGACAGACGATATAAGGACTCATTTTTGTCACTGTGGTCTTGTCCACTCTTGCTTCCCCTTTGAAATAGTTTTACCTTGTTTCCCAAGGAAACCTCAAGTTCTTTATTTGTATTCAGTCATCATCATGAAATATTTTTATTAGAACATGTTCAAACAAATGAAAAACAAATAAAAATCTCCCAGCTCTCCAGTCAACTGTGACTCACAGTGACATTAGAAGGGAGAGTAAAACCGTCATGGTGGGTTTCTAAGACTGTAAAGCCTCTTCTTTCTTGATGGAATTTGAACTGCTGGCTTTGCAATTGGCAACCCAAAACATAATTCAGTTCTGCCAGGGTCCAGCAAATCTTTTTATTCATAGAAAATGAGAGGTAACTGTTTAATTTCCATAGTATGTGCTCAATATTACTTCACCCTACTTGTCTAAACTGATTCTCTGGGCTCTCTTGTGTAGCCCTTTCTGAATGTCATTTATGTGTAGTCTGCATCTCACCTGTTCTAGCAGATCTTATGATAAAAAAGATCCCTTAAATCATCACCAAGATATTTAATTTTTTCACTTAACTATCTAAAAGAGAAGAATGAAAGGTTTTATAAAGGGAGAATAAGGCAGAGGTGAATTTGTGCTGGAATTCTTTCTTATCATGCAGTAGACCAGGGGTGGAAGCTTGGCCAATCCACATTTAGTGTATCCATCACACATCTGCCAACGGAGTCTTGTGTTGTTTGGAGGCTGAAGAAATCTCAGTGAAACTTCCAGAGTCTGACAGACTAGGAAGATAGGCCTGGGATTTATTTCCAAGCCTCAGAATAGTCCAATCTGTGACTCTTCATGGGGCTAGTATAAGACTTGGCACCTCCATAATGCAGGAGACCTCTTGACGTGGTGGGTCCCTCAGTTATAACTAACACTATAGGGACCAAATGTCATGTTGGAGAGACAAGAAAGTCAGACCTGGAGGTCAGATTTGAGTCGAACCCATGAAAAAAGTGAATGAGCAGCATCTCTGGTTCCCACTTCTCTGTTAGCAAGAGAACAATTCCCTCTGTTGCCAAGTTTCAAGGATGTACGGCTAAAAGCCTTATTAAAGTAAGTTTGTGGAATTAATCTAGAATGTGATTTGAACAGAGAAGTCAGGTTTTCAGTGAAAAATTCTGATGGAAAGCACATTTTATCAAGCACTATGAATCCTAATAATATTTCTGTGTTTACTTGATTTGAGGAAATTAATATGGCTCATTACATAAATGATATGTAAATTATAATTAATCTTTGTAGAATAATGTGTGGAGGTTATACATCTGAACAGATTCTTAGACCCTGATATTAGTCATCAAATAAACATTAATTAATATTAATGATTTTAAATTCTTTTACATTATGGCCTTTTTTAGCTAATAGGAGCAAGCAAATTAAGACTTAGGAGCTGGTTTCTATCAAATCTTTTCTTAAATTGACAATAGAATGAAGAACTACAATGGTGCTAGTGGTAGTGACACAAAAAGCACCAAGACAAATATTTATTTGAAAGTGTTTTAAAACTTTTTCACGACCATATTATTTTTGTTATTAAGTTTTTACACATAGCATTTCCCCCCAGATTTTTAGAATGCATGATAAAGTGCTGAGTCTTTTAAAATTCTTGCTAGGCTTTTTATATGGGTTTTGATAAATATTATATGAGGCACAACTTCAAAGGCAATTCAGAATATTCATAGAAATAGTTGATTATGTGTTAATTTGATTTTTCCAAAGCATTTTTTTGAAAATCTCTTCATTTGTTTCATTGGACTCTGGTGGTAGGTAGAATTGGTGGGATAGGATATGAAAATAATTATTTTATCCTAGTAATTTTATTTTGTCCTAAGCAGTATGTTAAAACATGGGATAGCTAAAAATAAGAACCAGAAAGTTCTTACAGTGGCTGCACATAAATTTTTATTTGATTCTCTCCTTTTGTCTTTAGATCCTTTGAAAGGTAAATGCTTTCCAACCTTTCAGACCTATCCATCATTAAGCTCCTGGCTTACACCTGACTTGCTCTTCATAAAAAAGGAGGTTCTTCCTTTACTTCTAATCTTCCTAATAAGCAATAAGGTACTTAATGAGAGTGTGTGAAGGAAAGTTGGTCACATCTGCTTCTGTTGTTAAAACTTCACATTGCAAAACTATTTGCTGTGCCAAGGCCAATAATAAAATGCAGCAATCAATGCCACCATTTTTGCATTCTTTTGCAATGCCATCCTTTTGCATTCCTTTCACGCCTCTACTCAAAACTTTCCGCTGCTGCTCTAGAGCGAGGAACCACTGAGGATTCTTCACCTTTGGTTCTTTCTTCTGTCACTAGTGATATTCCTTGCAATATGGAGCCTTGGCAAGGCTGTCCAGGTTTACTGTCCTATTGTTCTACTGTCATCACATTTATGTTTTATACAAAACACATTATCCATCATCTAATCTGTCACTGCTCTCCATCATTTCTAGTAGCCCCTTTTCTGTGTGGCTCGCACTGTGCTTACAACCTAGAGTCTCCTCTCATTCAGCTTTCCATAAAGCAGGTGCATGTGAAAACATTTCGGGAGCAATGAGCCTATGAAAATGATTGCATGAATGATCTAGTCCACGGAGGGAGGGAGATGAGTCATCACCTTTGTCTTTTAATTCAGGGAAAATCGCAGAATGACTTTCAAAGCCAATTTATGAATTAGCCAAGCTCCAAGCTTTGTATCCTCACACGATGGACCCAAATGGATTGCCTTATTGTATACATGAATGACCCTTGAGTGACAGCATGAGTTCTTCAATGGCCATGCCACTTACTGAAGCACACAAGTGTTTTAGGTGACTTTTGAGAGGACTGACAATTTGGTGTAGTTTGTGGGTATGGTTGGATCTACTTTCTCTTTCATGCACAGCAGTTGAACTGTCTTTGTAGTGCATGCTCTTGATAAGTTCCTTGATTTTTGTTTTAATTTTTTAAGCAGAAATGAAATTTAAACCACTGAACCAATAATTTTCAAATTCTGCCAAGATGTGTCTACTCATTATTTTTTTTTTCAAAACAATGAATGCATTTATTTCCTCTTTAGTTGTGAGTTCCTATTTTCAGTTGGCATTCTGTTCTTCACTCTGTAGCATTTTGTGTATTTATTGGGTAATATAATGATCCTTTAAATTATCCAAAGTCTTTTCTATAAATAATGTAACAATATTATACACTTCTGTGTCTTCCTCTGTCAAGTCGAGGTAAACTTTGCCATCTAACTGAAGCAAGGTAATTGTATTTTCAAAGTAGAAGAGGGAGATCTTTGTATTGTTCCCTTTCAATTTCTTTGCTTCTGTCATGGGTACTGTCCACTCTTTCAGTTCTCTTTTTCTGTATATCCACTGCTTCATCATCATCTAATGGGTGCTACTGTTGTTACCATCAAAATGGGCTATCGATGCTACCAAACAGGTACATTTGTCTTAGGTATCTTTGTCACTCTGCTCTTCAAACTCTGCCTCCTTCTCAGGTCAAGCAAATAAATTATCTAGAATTTCTTTGTTCTTCAAACAGACCATTGCAAAAATAAAATCCAGAAAAAATTTGGGAAAAAATCCAAGTTCTGTAAAACTAGGATAATATTGATACCATACCTCTAAAGATATAGGAGGAAACTCAAGAGACAAAATTGCATAATTCAAATCTCCTGTAAAAGGAAAGAAAACAAAAGGAATTGGTGTCATGGGCAAATTTTACAGAGAATTATTTTTTAACTTGTCATCCCTAAAAAGAACTATGTCATTCCTAAAAAACAAACAACCTCTAAATGTCACTCAGGAAACTATAAATATATTATAAAGCTATAAACAAATATATAATATAAAGATATATAATGGATTATGGCATTATATAAAAGCCAAAAAGGACAAATGTTTCATATAATCATAGTTCTAAGATGCTCTGACTCATACAATGACTTATAAACACAGTGATTTGGCACCACTGAACATTTCTCCTGTTACAAAGTTGTGATCCCCCTGTAAGACACCAGCATGTATTATAAGTGGACCCGATACCAACGGCCTGATCGCCAAGTCATGTCAGTTCCCTTTATAGGTCTCACAGGTCTTGAAAACATTACCTTACTTGCTCGAGGATAAGCCAACCTGATTATCAGCCAAGGCACCTAATTTTACCACAAAAACTGCACAAAAGTATGCTGAAAAACTCAGCTCATACACGAGTACATATGGTAATTAATTGGATTGAGTGATCATTGTAAAACCTAAATAAAATTTCTATTCTATTTTTAATAGCTCTTGAAAAGAGCAGCTAGTGAATTTGAAGTGCTAGGTTTTTGTTTTGTTTTATTTTTTCAGCAGTCAACTACTTTAACAGCCTCTAAGAGGATTTCCCAGAATTCTCAGGAGAAGGCCACACCCACACAGAGACCTTATTGGATATGATATGATTGACAGACTAGACTGAACACCTTCACTCTTAATACTCAAAATGACAAAGGACTATATAACTAACATAGACCATCCCTTGTCAATTTGACACTTTAACATAACTCTTCTTTAGCTATGTATAATTTTCAAGCGCAATAATAAAATAATATCTGTACCTCACTGGATAGAACTAAAATGCATATAATTCATTATATGCCACCCTCATTTATTAAACATAACATCTTATAAGTGAACAAAAAACCTCCACCTTGATCTTATAATCATATGAATATATTCTCCCTCCTAGGAAGTGTGTAAGCCAACCATTTCATACCTTTATCCCCCCACCCCCCCAATTTTGGATGTCCAATTTTTACACTGCCCTCTTACATCAACCCAGTTAGGACCCCACAAAATGTTTCTACCAAGGAAACAAAACAAAGATGTAGTTTGTAAAGCTAACTTTTTAAAACTGTAAGGGATTAACTGCACGGGAAGCAGCATCTCTTTCAAGTGTGGGAAGTGAACCCATCAGTGTATATTGCAGTCAATTTAATTGCATGTGCAACTAATGTGAACTACTCAAGAACTTTTACCCAATAGTCTCCCTTCATATCAACACTTCTTCCCAGACAAGTCATCCCTCCTCAGCAATAGCCTTGTCCACTTCCCCCACTAGTCCCTGAGGCAGTTTTAAACCATAGATAAGAACAAGGCTTGGGAACCACAATGCCTTCCTTAACATTTTGGTTCAGTCACTTGTTAGCTTATTCATTAACATCTGCCCATTTTGGACCCTTTCTGATGCTCTGCTTGCAATCTTCAAAGTGGATATAGCAGTAGAACATCTCTCCCTGGGATTTTGAGAATGCATATATATTTACAACATCTCTTTATGTATACACGGGTCCTTATATTTTTGTACATGTAAGTACATATCTATACACAGAGACAGATGATGAGTAAAATATTGCTACAAAACCACAGAAATATTTATTAAACAAAAGCATCTAATATAAAACTTTTTTTCCCCTCCAAATTTTCTCTACATAGATAGAAACAATGGAGTTTTCCATTTCCCCAGGTCCTCCCCAAATTATCCTGGGCTCTTAGAGTTACACCCCATTGAAATAGCAGTTGTGACATCTCTGAGGTTTTCAAAGTATGTTCCTCGGAAATGTTCTTTTAGTTTAGAAAGCAAAAGAAAGTCTGGGGGTGGAGGGTCAATATCAGGATTCTAGGATTTGATAAGGTAAGGTTTCCAAACAAAATTCTCATAGAACAGACTTTGCTGCCCCAAAACAATGAGCAGGTGCATTGTTGTGATGGAAAAATAAAATTCCTCACCACAATGTTCCTCACCTTTCTCTTCAATGCAGATTTCCATGCCCTTAAAACTTCTTCATAATAAGCCCATGTTTGTTCTATGCCCTCTGAGAGCACCTATCAGGATGCTTGCTCCTTTGGGAACCTCAAAAAATAGTCACCAGAACCTTCTG
Organism: Nesogale talazaci; assembly: GCA_004026705.1. Classification (NCBI taxonomy): domain Eukaryota; kingdom Metazoa; phylum Chordata; class Mammalia; order Afrosoricida; family Tenrecidae; genus Nesogale; species Nesogale talazaci. The sequence continues at coordinate 6,875 of PVJH01005129.1, forward strand.
AACTGATCTCTGTGCCTTAATGCTAACCTGCCCAACAGATCTTCTTGGAAGCCATTATTTTTATTGAACCTGTTTTCGTAAAGCACCTTAAAGAAACTAAGATGGATACAGTATCTTCAGCCACTCTTTGATTTCGGAGGCAAGGTTTAAACATGCTTTGTTTTGAATTATCTGTTCATATAAGAACTGGAAACCTAGTAGTAATGCTTTTTTTTAGCAATGCTTTTTGACTTCCCTTGTGTGCAGAGGCAGAATGATGTTTATGTTTATGTACAGATGTTTGTGTGCATATAATTTTGAACAAAATTGTATGATGTATATATGGTGACATGTAATGAATATATAAAATTTAACTAAAAGTACAGTATGCGTTTAGTATATTTTAGTTATCATTCTTAAATTGATCAGCACCTATATACTGTTTTCCAAAGAGGATATCATGTAAACCATTTATTTTAATCAATCCTATAGAATGGTTCAGAGTTTTGTGGAAGTAAACATGATGGGAAACAAAACTAATCAGATTTAGAAATTATGAAATTATCCATTTTTTCTGCATATGGCAGTGTTTACATATATATGAAATGGCTAATATTAAAGATATTTGGCTCTAAATTGTTTTTTAATATAAAAGTTGTAAATTGTTTGAAAAAGCCATGGAAATTATTTCAGATAAAATTTCTAGTTCTTTACCAAAAAATTGTGACAATTAAAGAAGAATAAATTTCTGTTTAATATATTCTAGGTTTGTGTTCCTGCAAACTTGATGCAAGTATTCAGTGTACAGCTCTCTAGTGCTTTCTCAAAGTGCTTGAAGAGATTTCTGAGGATTTTTTCTTTTGGACACTTTTATTATACAATAGTAATTATGTTAAATAATGGATAAGTTGGACAGTATCATTAATAATGACTAAAATGATCTAGTTAAAATGTATTCACTTAATTGTATTCTTTGCTAAAGTGATAAATGATAATGTTCTTACTTACAAAACTATTAAAACTCTAAGTCATCAATTTTGCTCAACTTCAAAAGGGAAGTATTACATTATTCTGTGAATCTTTGTTCATTCATATGTTTCTATTAAGATGTGTTCTTTGTTCCTTCATTTTTTTCATTTATTTTTACTTGCTCAGGCAAGACAATATAAACAACTCAACAGGAGGTTAATCTGGATGTAGTCTTTCTTTATAATATGATATATTTATTCAATACACATATTGAGGAATAATTTAATTGAGGTATCATTCCTATGAGTAAGTTTGAATGACTCTACTGGTTTATATCAGCTTTCTTTTTGTGTGGAGTGGGGATTATTAGACTTTTGTGGTTCATGGAAATATTTAAGAACCTATAAAAGCTTTGAACCCTGCCTCTGAAAAATACAGGTAGGCACATAGTCATATGCAAATAAAATTTGCTTACAGTTTCTTTGACTTGTTGTATCATCTAATACTTAATGACATAGTATTTATGTGTTGAGCTACAATCTGCAAAGTTGGCAGTTCTCAATCACTGGCTGCACACTGGGAGTAACTTGGTGCTTTCTGCTCCTGTGAAGAGTTACAGGTTCATAAAAATATAGAAATAGTTCTGCTCTGTTCATCCTGGACAGTCTCTATGAGTTAGCATTAATTTGATGAGAGCGAGTTTTTGAGACTGCTCATTCAATTAACGACGGTGTTAAGTTGGATTTTCTAGAGAGACAAAGTCATTGACACAAATATATGTCTTAAGAAATAAAATTATATCAAAAAAGAAATTATTCTTCTTTAATTGTCATAATTATTTGGTAAGGAACTAGAAAATTTATCTGAAATAATATCCATGGTGAGGGCAAAAATGGGTAAATGAAACAATAATGTACAGGGTTGACAGCTCTAAACTTGGGAGAAGGGAAGGCAATAATCCACAAGATTGTATAATCAACAAGATTGTATAAAACACAAGAGAAAGCAAAGTAGAGGACAGAGTGAGTTCTTAGGAGACCTGATACGTAGTTTGAACTGCTGGACACAAACTTATGATGTGAAATATAAAATCCCCACCTAATTTCTGATTTTAAATCTTGTTTAGCAAGGATATCTGGATATAGATATGGATATAGATAATATAGTTATCCTGTAGATACATTGCATTCCAAGACTGCAACTCTTTATGGGATTAGAAAAGTGTGTATCTGTGTGTGTATCTGTGTGTGTGTGTGTGTGTGTGTGTGTAGATAGAGAGGGGCCCACACACCTCACACAGAGTAGGCAGTCCCCAGTCCAGCTGAAATCCCTTGGTCAGATGTTTGACCAAAGAGTCTTTCCGTCTCACAGAGTTGCTGGGATAACCAAGCAGGAAGTAAGAAGATGAAGCAGGAGGAGAGAAGACCGAAGGCTGGTGGAGACACAATTGAGTGAATTCAAGGCAGACAATGTGGGAGACTGCTGTCCCAGGTCCCAAGTAACCATACCGAGGATCCAGGCCAGGAGGAGGAAGATGCACATGTCATATGACATCACAAAATTTATCCATATCAATTAATATTCAAATATATTCATCTCGCCCTTATGAGAAACTATTTTATCCTGGTTGTACAGATTTGAAGAAACTGGAAAGACCTTAAAATTGGAATCATAAAAAATTTATATGCTGTCATAAATTATGCTAGTAACTTGTTTTTGAATAATCATCTCTGTTTTTACAAACTTTCTCATGAAAGACTTCTTTTAGGTCTAGGAAAGACTTACCTCACTTTGTGGTCCACCAATCTCCTACATGGTTATATTGTGGTAGATAGTTAGACTTTGTTATTGAGTCTCTCAAACCATCCCCACCTCCCACCCCATTAACAATCTTTTAAAAACATTTAGTGGATGGCAACCAAAAACAGTTCTTGGTGTGTGCATTTCAGAAACTTTTTGTGTTAAATAGTTCCTTATAGTATCAGACAAGCAAAGGATACTTGCAGAATAAATGAATAAGTAAATGAATGGACTGTTTTTACATTACTTAAATGGAGTATAAACTGCTGTCTTAAATAAGAAGCCAAATATTCCAATTATAGCCTATTAGGACAAAAAATATACCCAACTGCAAAATCGCATTCAATTTAATGCTTTCTCAAAGTGAATTCAAAGCTGGTAGGGAAATTGGCTTTTGCTAAGTCTAAATATTATGCTAACGATATTAAATGGATTTATAATTTAAATCCTCTTAATTGAAGTGTAGTCTTTTGCTTCTTTCAGGTTTAGTCTATCTGGATTAAATATTTTATTTAATTTTGAATTCTGCTTTGATAAACCACATCAGAGAGGAGAGACTTTTTTTTTTTAAAGAAATTTTTCATGTAACGTTGACATGATGTGTCATAGTTCCATTGAACATTTCCTCTGTTTTGGTTACTATGTTGAGTAATAAGTGTTCCTTTTAGGAATCGGCTTGTTTTCTGGACACTTTATCTATAATTTCAAAGAGTACCCCTAAAATTCCATGACTACTGTAAAATAAAGCTGTTTCTAAATGACATTTGAGAACAAAGAGAGCCCATGAATATTGTTGAATTACCCAGAATCACTACTTTTAATGACTCCAATTTGAAATGCAGAGAGGATTTCATTCTCTCTTACGTAAAAAAAAAAAAAAAAAAAAAAAAAGAGCAATATCAGTCAAGTGTTCAAACCGTAAAAAGAAAGCATTCTTCATTGTGGAGAATGTGAAATGAGCTATTAATTATGGCACTGTAAAAGGAGATAATAAAATACCATGACTATTCTGAAACGTAATAAGAGAACAGCAATAACAAACAATATACATATACAAATCTACAGACTTCACAAAAATATCTGCTTGTTCTTTATTTTCCTATTATTTTCTGTACCTGTTTGTGTAGTTTTCTAGTCTTGACTATTTTTAATTGCCTTCAAGTCAGTTCTTGACATGTAGGGTCACCACGTGACTGAATAGAAGTCACCCCCATCCCCCTAAGGTTTTTGTGGCTGTAATGTTTATGGACGAATGTTGTCAGTTCTTTCTCCCTCACCACCAACTGCATGCTTTTCAATTAGCAAGTGAGCACTTTAGCCACCAGGGTTCCATTTCCGGCTCTTAAAACCGAAATCAGCTGTGGTTATTTCATGCACAGTGGCAACCAAGCATATTGTGTTAGGTAAATTCTATTTTGCTTTAACTTCACACCAAAACTGAAACCAACTAGTCTAAAATTTTTGGTTCATCTTTTGTCCTTTACCATATTTTTCCATTTTGATAAAACTTTCCCGTTACAATGCATTTTGTTTTTTATCTATATAAATTAGTGGAATTTATAATTAATGTTTTATGATCAGAATGCAGGTGATAAGACATTTATACTTGATGCATCTTATCAACGATTCAACAAACCTTAGTAACATAAGACATTTCTTCTGTTTCACTTAAAGGGGTAGAATTAATTAGCAGTGATGATTAAGAAGGCTTTTGTTGTTGTTATTGTGACCAAATGTTAACATTTATTTCAAATTTTAGTTTCCACTTTTCAGTCTGATATCAACCTAGATTTCATGTACTCATATTGCTGAGTCTTAAAATTGAAATCAAGGCTGAGCCCGGGTGGCGTAGTGGTTGTGTGTGGGACTGCGGCCCACTGGGATGGAAGTTCGATTCCGGCTCCCAGGAGCAAAGGCTGGGCCTCCTACTCCCTTCACCTAGGGGCAGTGATGCCTTAAAAAAAAAAAAAAATTGAAATCAAATGCTAAAATTAGGCTTGTGCCCAAACAATATTCTATTCAGGAGAAAGGAAGTAAATATTTGATGCTGGATTTTTGTATGATCTATATGATTTCAACCTTTCCTAAAATTGAACAACTTAAAAAAACAGAAACACGTTTTTTGTTTTGTTTTGTTTTGGAACATCACTGCCTCTGGTGGTCGTGGGTGCTACCCAGGGCTCAGCCACCAGGGCTCAGCCACCAGGGCTCAGCCCAAAAAACAGAAACATGTAAGGAACTGGTTAGGTATCATTTCTACATGAGAAAGATTCTTAACAAGAAAGTTTTCATATTTGAACCATGGAATAAATATAGACAGCTAAAAGTAAATTCTACTCCTTATCTATTTTTCCTTTTTGTGCATCAATGCACAGTGCAAATTTTGCTTTTTAAGGTAGTAGTTGTGTTTAGATTAAACTTTGGTTTACAAAAATAGCAATAATTCGGTGGCGTCGAGTGCGAGAGTGTGGTCCGCGGGCTTGGCGGTTCAAATCCAGCGACGGCTCTCAGGAGCAGCGCTGGGTAGCGCCCATGACCACCAGAGGGCAGTGATGCCCACCCCCCAAATAACAATAATTTTGCTGTACTTCAGAGTCTGAAGGTATGTTCTTCTGACAGATATTTACAACTCTATATTCTCATTAGTTCATTTTAACTGTGAAATTAATGTTCCAGCTCATGAGATGAATCATTCTGAAAGTGATCTTAAATCCTGTTAATAAACCATAAACCAAGGTGCCATTCAGATACATGGAGAACCATAAAATGTATTTTTCTCCTTAACTGAAAAACTGGCAAGCCGCTTGATGGGAATTTCTTCTTAAACTCTGGTTTTCCGATACCCGTGGCCCAAGCTATCTGGATTATATGGGTTAGAGGAGCGTTTGTGCTGGTCAGTGGACTTACTGTGTGGGCACGTGTGTATTTTACTCAGAAAGCATGCATTCACAATACAATGTAGTGTTTTTGGAAGATGTCGCTAAAAACCAGCTACAAATGCAGGTCTTCTCAAAGTACACTCAATTTCGGCTCAGTTTCAAAGCAAGCTTGTTTGTTTGGGTATCTCTATATCACATGTTCATTTAATGAATATTGACTGGGCACCTGGTATGCACCTGAGACTGTACGCTCAAGCATGAGTACATGCTGCTCAAATCACATATGACCTCTGTGTTCATAGAGTGTATATTCTAGAGAAGATAGATGGATGCAAAATAATTAACTATTCACTATAAGTTCGGTAACTGTTACAGAAGTCATGAGTGTCTAACAGCAGGACCTCAACTGAAGAGTGGATGGTCAAACAACATCCTGGGGCTTGTAGATCTTGATGCTGGCCTGGAAAAAAGAGAAAATACATAAGTGTCTTCCCCAGATAGAGGAAGAGCAGGCATTAAGTATTTGAGAGATACAGGCTACTTACGCCTACTGATTAACTCACATGACCACTCTGAAGAGAAGAGATGCTATTTAACTAGTTCAGCATTGATTTGGTTTTGTTTGTGGCTATCCAATCAGTTGTATTGGGAAAAGAATCACTCAGAGATACACATTGAGAAATATATTGTGAGAAATAGGCTTAACTTGAGATGGCTCCACTTTAACCCCCAACAGGGTTAAAGGTAGTGCTGCAAGGTGTGGCCTTCCCTGATCTCACTCAGATGGGTGATACCTCACTGAATAGTGGTCCCCAGATAACAAGCGTGCATATCTTATATTGATTTTGAATTTTATTTTTCCACCCCACAATCCCCTAGGGTCATAATGGAATGGGCTGTTTTTTCTCTTTTTCTTTTATCCTTTTGCATATCTCTTCCTGTGTGATCTAACATTTTAATGTATTTTAAAAGGCACAGTGTAAATATTGATCCTATTGTTCGAATAGATTGAGGAGAAAATTGACTTGTTTCTTCTTTGTTGGCAAACTGTTTATTAGGGAGGGTTGAGACTTAGGGATGTGGTGAGAGTGGGTTTAGAGAAGAGTGCATTTTTAAGCTTTGCATGGCAGATGGTCTTAGACCTTCACTCAAGTACTTCCTCAGTGCAAGAACATTTATTTTTAATAAATTGGCATTCCATGATGCTCACCTTCCCAACACGATCCCTGAAGACAAATGTGTGCATAAGGAAAAATGGTGAAGAAAGCTTATGGTGCCCGGCTATCAAAAGATGTAGCAACTGGGATCTTAAAAGCTTGAAAGTAAATAAGCGGCTGTCTAGCTCAGAAGCAACAAAGCCACATGGAAGAAGCACACCAGCCTGTGTGACCACAAGTTGACAAAATAATCCAGTTATCAGGCATCAAAGAACTAAAAATCATAACACTGTGTGTCCATCTTCCTGATATCATCACTGATGACAAGTGTGTGCATAAGCAAATGTGGTGAAGAAAACTGATGTTGCCTGGCTATCAAAAGAGTATCTGGGGTCTTAATGGCTTCAAAGTAAACAAGTGGCCATCTAGCTCAGAAACAACAAAGCCCACATGAAAGAAGTACACCAGATTGTGACCACGAGGTTTTGAAGAGTTCAGGTATCAAATAGCTAAAAATTGTATCATTATAAATGAGGGGAAGCACAGATTGTGGACGCAAAGCCCATCAATAGGTGAAACAACATCCCCTTACAGAGGGGTTGTAGCGAGGAGATGAGTCAGTCATGGTATAGTGTAGCAACAATGAAATATGCAACTTTCCTCCTACTCACTATCATGATCCCAATTCTGCCTTACAAATCCAGCTAGCCAGGGGATGTACACTGGTATGGATAGGAGCCGGAAACATGGGGAATTTAGGACAGATGATCCCTTTAGGACCAGTGATGAGAGTGGTGATACAAGGAGGGTGGAAGAAAGGTGGAGTAGAAAGGGGGAACCAATTAAAGGGATCTATATAACGTCCTTCCTGGGGTATGTACAACAGGGAAGTGGGTGAAGGGACACATCGGACAGTATATGAGATGGCAAAATAATGATTATCTGTAAATTATCAAAGGTTCATTGAGAAGGGGGAGTGGAGATAGAGGAGAAATATGGGGAGGTGATACCAGGGGCCTAATTAGAAGGAGAGTGTTTCGAAAATGATGATGGCAACAAATGTGTAAATGTGAACTTCATTCAATTGATGTATGTATTGATCATGATAACAGTTGGATGAGCCTCCAATCAAATGATTTTTTTTAAAAAAGCTTTGCTTAGAGCCACAGAAATTACATGTCAATTATAGGTAGATATAATAGTTAGATTTTACAGTAGCTTCTCCCAATCACAAAATGTCTCAGTCTACACCAAATGGAACATGAAGAATGTCTACCCGTCTTGTGGATGGATTCCTAATGATCCATTGCTCTTTTCTTAGACCACCCCTACACTTAAGCAGAAACATTTTTCAGCTGACATTATTGGAGATAGAGGAATTTGAGACCAAGGAACAAGTTCATTTATTCCAAAAACACTTGCTGAGTATACCAGATAGCGATTGTAGCATAAAGCCAGAGCCTTGGCTTGTTCTTTAAAGCTGATAATATAGAAAGTCTTTCGTGATTGGATGAATCTGTGGCAGGGCTGGCTGGCTTAAAGGTTGTTTTTAGAAAGGCCTGCCCAGCATTTTATCTAAAGCTCTGTTCTTGCCATCTTGATCACCTTAATAGTTTTCGAACAAGTGTGTCCATATTATCATTTTGTGTTGGGCTTTAAAATTATGTAAAATTGAGGCTTAATCCTGGCTTCACCTGTGAGTGTTTAGCAAGTTATATTTCTTATGTTTCTTCAGCTGTAAAGTGTAGATGTAATTGTATATATTGGTGGTTGAGAAGATAACATGAGGCAAGCTAGTGAAGTGCTTAGCACAGAGTTTGACCATTAGGTAAGTACACAGTGATTGTTGGCTTGCTGCTGCTGCTGCTGCTGCTACTACTGTTGCTGGTGCTACTGCTTAAATGAATGTCTTTGGGCCCACACTCTTTTTTTCAGGTCTGAATATTCCTACCGATGTAGCAAATACATTTCACTGTTATAACATTAAATCAATATAAAGGCATTAAGACATTTAAAGGTGTTTCCCTAAGGCTGCCGGCCTCTGTATTTCCTAGTCGTGATTAATTTTCTTATAGCAAGTGGATACATGGTTGTTGTTTTTTAAAATAAATTTAAATTTATGAAATTAAAAAAATCATTTTATTGGGGGCTCACACATCATTTTCACTCTCTCTATATATAGACATCAGCTACTCATCTTTTCCCCTCGATCCTTGCTCCCCACTCCCCCACCAACCCTCAATACTTTATAAATTATTATTGATTTGTCATAACTTACACTGCCCGATGTCTCCCCTCGCCCTCTCCACCAATGTCTGTCCTCCTGATAGGAGGTTATGTGTAGTTGGCTCCCCCTCCTTACCCCACCTTTCCTCCACCCATGCAGTGTTTCCATTCTTACTACTGGCCCCAAGGGGTTTGTCTGTCTTGGGTTCCCCATATTTCCATTTCCCATCTCTCCCAATGTAGCTCCTCCAGTCCAGCTGGATTTGTAAGGTAGAATTGGGACCATGATAATAGGGGGAGGAAGCCTTCAGGAACTAGAAGAAAGTTGTATGTTTCATCGCCACCTCACTGCACCTTTCTGGCCTGTCAGCCTCCTATAACATAACAGTTGTGTAGAGATTTAGGGAATTTATGAGATTTTTAAATATAATTTCAACATTGCTAAATAGCCTGATTTTCTAAAATGGAGGAATTCTTAACTAATTCACATTGGCTTGCAGGTAGGAATTTAGTAATTTTGATTTTATTTTCAGGAATTGAATCTTGCTAGCTATTGATAAATAAAGTACTCTTTAATTACAATATATAAAATAAAATAGGCCTGGTGGAGAAATGATATCATTGTACTCAAGTATATTCTGCTGTGTAGTGACCTGTAGGACAGAGTAGAATTGTTCCCTGTACATTTTTCAGTGAAAAGAAGTCCCACCTGTCATTCATGAATCAATCGGTGGTTTTGAACCACTGACATCAAAGTCAGCAGCTCAGGCTATACTCCACAATGCCAAGTGGTAAATTATAGTTTTCAGATATTGTGGAATTAGTTCTAACACAACTACCACATCTGATGTGTGACTTCTTTTGTTGTGTTTGTGTCATCCTCACATGCGTGGCTATGTTTCAGGCAATCTGCTTCTTTGACGGTCTTCCTCTCTTTCACAGAACTTAAACTTTACCAAGTATGAGATCATTGTCTAGAGAAAACTGGTCCCTCCTTAAAACATGTCTGAAGTACTTTAGACAAAATCTTGCTATAGGAAACATTCTGGTGGTACTTTTTCCAAAACATATTCACTTGTTTTTTCTGACAATCATATATTAAATATTATATGTCATATTAGCTTCATCTTTAGTTTTCCTTATGCCTCCAGCTTTCATGTGCACCTAAGACCACTGAAAGTACACTGCCTCAACTCAGGCACACCTTAGTCATTAAAGTTACATCCTTGCTTTTAAATATTTTAAAGAAGTCTTTTGCCACAGGAAAAGGAGACTCAATGGATACCCTAAAGTGACCTCGAAAATATGTAACCAATCTTATTTGAGGAAATATCAGAGACAGAATACCTGAGTCATGCGTTCAGTATCACAGGGAAATGGATAAATGTACTTTTGAATCTCAAGCTTGTAATGTATTTGTAATAAACATCTTTTATGTCTATGGAAATCTTAAGTATTATAATTATTTTACTCAGAGAAAACAATATACTAAGCATTGTTAAGGAACCCTGGTGTGGCATAATTATTATTTACTTGACTGTTAACTGAAAGATCAGTAGTTCAAGCCCACCAGCCACTTTATGGGGGAAAAAGACCTTACAATCTGATTCCATTAAGATTATAACCTGGGGAATCTTATGGGCAGTTCTCTTCTGTCCTGTAGTCAGAGTTGACTCAGCATGCAACAAGTATTGTTCAGAGCTCTCTGGGTCAGGTAAAGAGCTTGCACTTGATAACTGGCTGAAAGGTGGTCCGTCTGACTCCACCCTTTGGCATTATCACAGGAAAGCCAGGCAATCTACTTTGGAAAGATTACCAACAAGACAAATCTGTGGGTCTCTGTTCAGCTCTTTCCTTGTGTTGACACGAGACTGGAGCTGCCCCGCCAGCAGCTAACAGCAAAACGTTGTTAACCGTGCAGCGCTGATTCCAGGTCATCCTGTGAACCTCACGCCTCACTGAGTTTTCTCTTTGAGGATGATAATAAGGACTATATTTGTAATGTAACACATTTTTATATGAAGCTTACACTCTTTCCAAGGAATTACTTCAATTCCCTGAAGAATTCAGGACAATGCTTATTTGTCTCATCTACTTTCACAACTTCTGTTTTCTGGTGACCGCAGTATTGGTGTTGATGCATCTGTTTTGGCTGTATCCTCTGTTCTCACAATCCTTGATGCATTGAGTCCAAAAAACATTATGTTTATGTGGATAGAGTTAAAAGATAGAGAAAAGCTCGGGTAACCTGTCATTGTTGTTTATGATAATATGGTGCCCTAAGATAGTAGATACATCCGGTCTGAGAGAGGTCAGACAAAACCATGGAGAGAAAGAGAAGAGATGAAAATAGGATACCCTGATTCCCTGCAGAATTTCTTACTTCTGAATCTAGAGACTCTTGACATCCTGATGGGAAGGAAGAAAACATCTGTGAAAGAAATCTGTGAAGAGAAGGACTTGTGAAGGAAGGCATGTTTTCACCATCACTTAATAGGAAGGTCAGGTAGAAGAAGGGACGCTTGAGACACCTAAGCCTGATGGTGCCTAGGAAGCACTATTTTCTGATGTAGCACTGCGATTGTGATGGGAATAAGAATGTTTGATGACAGTGGCTGATGAAGTTCATGTGTTGTGGAAAGGTGATCAGCACCCATACTCCTAAAGCCAACCTGATAAGGGAAGGGGGAAATTTATAGGTAACAGGAATGCATGGATACAAGGTAAACAATCTGAACCAAGCAGCTTCAAGTTCAAGTGGATTTGAATGCACAAGCTGCTCCATGGATGAAAGCTGGGTTTTTCTGTGAACCTTGGAAACTTGAGTCTATTAGACAGGGTTCTCTAGAGAAAACACCAGAACACGTATAATTATATATATATTTATATCGATAGAAAGATATCCAACATAAGACACAATTAACTGATCTATAAAGCAATACGAATCGCTTGGTGCAACTTACTTGCATGAGACAGCTAATACACTGACAGTCCTTCAAATCGCAATTCAGGCTATCTGGCCACTGGCAGCAAACAGCAAGGCAGTTCACCAACAGGCAGCCAGAGGACAGGGTCCAATAGTCTCCAGGTCAAGAGATGTATATTCCAGTTGCGTGGTGAAGCAGGGCTTGAAGGAACCTCAACTCACAGCAACGCAGTCTATGTATTAGGTGTCCCACAGTAATGTAGCTTGCAAATTGAGGCACAGGACAAGCAAGGCAGCCGGCTGGTCCAAAGGTACAAGAGCAAGAGCAAGAAAAGAAAGTCTTGCAGAGCCATTTGTATCTGTGCCCTTCAATTGATCTCACATTCTCACGTGTTCATTGGCCATGCTATCCTAACAAACCTACCTGTCACACGGCGGGGTGGGGGTGGGGGAGCGGAGTTCTTCTCTGTCTGGTAATGTCACTATGGGTCAGATTTGATTCAGGAGTTTCGACTGTCGCTTTTGGTTTAGTTTCTATTTGTAACAGACTATCATAAAGCATGTTTTCCCATACAAAGTCAGTGGTGGTTTCATCACGGACCTTTCAGTGAGCAGCTAAGTGCTTGCTTGTATCACTGGGTACCTACCAGGTAGATGGGACAGGGTACATCACATTACTGGTGTCAAATATTTGGAACCTATTGTGACTGGAAGTTCTGTTTCTGGAAGTCTTTGGTATTCCCTCTGTGTCCTGTGACTGCACTGCCAAGAAGACTAGCCATCAGGACACTGCATTTTCAGTGTGGAGGGGACTTACTGTATAATCAAAGTTGCTGTCTTGTTTTACTTACATAATTTGAAAAATAACCTCACCTGTATTTGAAGCCATAATGAAAATATCTTTAATGAAATGCATGTTGTCAACAATTTCTGCATATAGAATTCAGTATCATTAGTATATTCTTTTCGTTGTCTCACTGGTTTTAAAGGCCTGCATGGGAATGACATTTGCAGTTGAGTGAAGGTAAAGAACAAAAATTTAAGATGTATAATTGTAATTAATCAAGCTCTATCCTCATACACTTCTGATCCAAGGGTTTCTATTTTAATATTAAACAAAACATTCATGGATCTTAAGTATTAGATTTATGTCCAGACATGATTATGAGGCCAGCCCAGGACTGAGTGATGTTTCCTTTTGTATACGTTGGACTGCTATGACTAGGAACTGACTCAATGGCATCTAATAGCAAGTATAAAGTGTCAACGGTTTGATATATGTCTACATTCACATAAGCCACACAACAGTTAGCATCTGGAGTGTCACCATCTTTCTAATCTCTCCTACATTCCTCCAGAGGCCTTTGATTTCTACGTTCCTAGGATGGTATTTGCTAGTCTTTGAGCACTGATGATAACAGTGAGCCATACAATTTTTATGTTTGCCACCCTGGTGACACAGTGATTTTTGAGTTGGGCTGCTGACCTCAAGGTCGCGGCTTGAAACCACCAGCTGTTTCATGGGAGAAAGATCAAGCCTTCTTGCCCCTTATTAGTCTCAAATGCTACAAAGGCAGTTCTGTCATGCCCTTCAGGGTCACTATGAGTTAGAATTGACTCAATGGCAATCATTTGGTTTGGGTTTGGTTCCATTAAGCATAGAGTTTTGATTTTCAACCATGTTGGGTTCTACTGGTACCGTATTCCTTTTTCTATTGTTAAATAGTACACCTTTGTATGAACATGTTATAGCTGAATATCTTTAATTGATGAATATTTGAGTTGTTTTCAGTTTTAGGGTATTATGGATAAGTTTGATATGAACATTTTTATATAATATTTGGAGAAAGAATTTTATTTATTTTGTGGTAATAACAAGGGGTGGCATTAATAGATCATAAAATATGTGCATCTCAAATTTTCATAGAAAAACAGGTAATTTTTTAGAGATATTCAATTATTGTATATTTTCATTAGCAATACTGAGAAATCCCACTGCTGTGTATCTTCTCCAGTATTTGGTGTCATTAACATTTTTAGTCATAGCCATTTTATTGGTGATAAAGTGGCCTTAATGGCTTTAATTTATAGTAAAATTTACAATTCCCATATAACTATTATAAGCATGTCATCACGGTTTATTGGAATCCATATATTTTATCTTATTAAGTGCCTCTCCCAATCTTGTAATTATTTTTCAGCTGGTTTGCTTAGTTATGATTATCCATACATAGATTATCTTATCTATAGAATGTGCAGGACTTGTGGTGTAGTGGTTTTGCATTGGACTGTGAACCCCAGGGAGGGCAGTCTGAAATCAGCATAGCTCTGCAGGAGAAAGACGGGCCTTTCTAGCCCCATACACAGTTAGCGCTGAAGAAATCAACGGGTGTTGCTTTGACTCAGCTTTGACTCCATGTCAGTGAGTCTGGAGACCATTTGGATCAGGTATGAGTCTATGTACTGTATTTTCTCATTTTGTGTGCCTTTTTAAAAATTTTCTTGGTGATATCATTAGATGAGTAACATTTTAAATTTTGATGAAGTGAGATTAATTTAAACTTTTATTGTTAAAACCTTTGTGTCCTACTCAACGTGCCCTTTTCTCCAAACTTGTTCCAAAGACATTTTTCTACATGTGCTTTTCAACATATTAGAGTTTAAATTTTACAGTTAGGTCTCTAATCCACCTATTGGTTCTCTAATCCACCTAAAGTCTTACATATGGCCAAGGTCTGAGTTCAAGGTACGAGTTCAAATCAAGCACACTTTGTTGAAATGACTTTTCCATGCTTATTCAATTCTGTTAATTCCTTTGTCAAAATATCGTTTGAGTCACTAAGAGGCTATTTGTCCTGATGATCTAATTGTGTATGCTTACACTAGTGCTGTAGTGTTTTAGCTATATTAACTTTATAGCAAGTTTTTAAAAAATGCCAATTCTCCAATTTCATTATTCCTTTCAATATTCTGAAGTAGGTTTTTTAAAGTATAGCTACTGTGTCCTTACAGCCTTTCTATGTTTTCTTTGAAAAAAATGACTATTTTAGGAGTAACTGAAAAAAACAAACCAATCCCTAACATGTTAATATATATAAACCTCTTATTGTTGCTTCCTATAAGCAATGTGTGATATGCCCTGAAATTTCTAAAGCATCTTAGAGCAATTCTTTGTTCAGTGAAACAGGTTTCCTGACATGTGTGCCATCTGCTGATGGATATTTCCAATTGCATTGTCTTCAATGCACTCCATTCTCTCTTCATGTAGTGCCTTCACTGAGAGGTTCTCCAGAAGAATCTTTAAGATGTCTCTCTCTCTTTTTCACACAAGCACATACACATTGTTTATATCAGATATCTCTTTATTTCAGACCAGTCTTATCCTTTCTATCAAATTATCAAGTCTAATATTTTTCTCTTCCCAAGACCCTTTTGGAATACGCCGGAAGTTTCAGATATTCACTTGAGTACACCTCAGAGAACTACAAGGGGGTCTTTTATCAGGTCATTGCCAATCTGTTACAAACATCATTAGTAAGATAATTAGGAACAGTGTTTAGTAAACTGCTTCGTGTCATCTCCAAGTCTAAGTGGGAGCAAGATCTATTAACGACTTTTAAAATTGTCTTTATACCTAACAATGTGTAAATTGGGGGGATTGGGCAACTTAAAATCACTGAATATATTTTCGCCTCTCTTTTAGTCTTGCTATTGAGAGTGCTTAAAGAGATTTAAGAAAACTTTGAACATGTTATTATAGGAACAGGAAATTAGTAACCAGTGTGGTAGTATTTTCTACTAGTGTCTTCTAAATAGTTAAGTCAGTGATTTAAAAGTCACTGTTTGGAGTGAAATTGATTGATTCTACTATCTAGATAGTATCCTTATTTTCTTCCCTAACACCTAACTCAAGAGGCCTCCTATGAGTAGGTAGAACAAGCCAAAGTAGTTACTAAAACTTTTTTCCCATTAAATTAGAGATTGTCTAAGATTGGATGCAGTTGGTCTTTTAAAAGTAAGGTTGTTTTAGGCCACTGTGTAGAATGTGAATGATCAGACCTTGATTTTGGAAGGAAATTTTAAGCATCAACCTCAGGGATGTGTTCATGAGATACAACAGACATAGGTGCTAAAGTATATATTCTTTCATCTTATCCTTATCTATAGATTTATAGATTACACAAATCACTTGAAATGTCATCTGTAACTTATCCCAGATCAAGTGTGAATGAGTAAGGTTAAAATTTTACCAGGTCCATCTGATAATAGTGCAAATTCTTAATACTACACTATTTTACAATGCGACATTTTAACATAAGTTTCCATGTAAAAGGCTGGATGAAGTTTTCAAAACACAATTTTCCCTTTCTGATTAGGATTCGTATTGTAAAACTGAACATAAAGACATAGGGGGGAAAAGGAAAAGAAACTATGTCTATGTATGTGTGCCTGACTCAATGCTGCCCCTCAGTGGGATATCGTGTCCATAACACTCTGCTTCTTCACCAACTCATTTTCCTTTGTGAATCTTAGACTACCTATATCACAAATGCTTTTCTCGTATTAGCAGGCATATGTTTCCATTTGCCTACAAAACTTGATTCTTCCTATTAATGTTTCCTAATGTTTCCTTTCTAGTCAATCCTTTTTCTAGATCTTCTGTAGTTCTAGGTAGAGAGATATGAGGAGCTGCTGTATCAAGCTTGACAAAACAAAAAAGCCCTGGCGTATTTTATTATCTTTGGTCTGATATACTTTATTAGTGATATTATTTCATTTAGACAGGTTAGCCTCTACATACACATTTGTGTGTATATTTTGTGTGAGCATGTTTCTCTCTGTGTGTCAGCAGACCATGAATGAGCCTTTCGGGGTTGGTGTCTGGGTCCAACTCATATCTATTTCTGTGGAACCAAGATGAAAAAGCCACTCAAATGTCTAAATCTCTGGACAAGTCAGAATTCAGAAGTAAAACCAGCGAATGCTTGGAAATAATGGAAGAAGGTTATTTAATTAAGGTTCTCGAACTGCCAGAATTGTAAGTGGACTATTTTGGTACTCAATAACTGGTGGAAATTTGAGCAAAGAAAGAACAGCATATGGGAGCATTACAGTAGAGTAAAAAGAAAGATCTTATTCTTAGACTGAGTAACGCTGGGATCCTTGATAAACCAAAGCCAAGCTAAACTCAATGCCATTGCGTTTGTTCAGAGAGACCTCTGCTGAGCTCATTTAACTCTTGATTTTAAAGATGGTCATTCCTTTTTATATTACGAAGTACTCATAGATCAGAATAGACTTAAAGATGATCCAACTGCTTAATTACAACATTCAGGTAAACTTTTAAACCCACTCTATAGAGTTTTGAAACTGTTTGACCCAAGTATTCTTGGAAAATAATATCATCAAATTCACATCTTAATTTTTTTCATTACTTCTTGCATAAGGACAATATTTTCAGTCTGTTTTAAGTATTTTACAGGAAGCAATTGTATTACTTTTAAATCTATCCAATGAAATACAAAGACTCTATTTAATTGAAACAGTGCATTAAAAACTATGTAGAAGTCCAAATTTATTGGTAGAAATTTAATTTTATTGATTTTAGGGGGGCCATCACTGAATTTTATTGATTTTTTTTCTTGAGAATTTTCTTGCTGTCCACTTATTTTGATTAATTTTATCTCTTAAATAAAAGTTAACACTTGAAAGTATTTTATTGGTCATACATTTGTTTTTTCTACCATACTTTCAATTGCTATCAGTTCACAAAGGTTTCAAAACATAAATATTGTAAAATGTTATGTTTGTCTGGGTGGACTAGAGAAACAAATTCATAGATGCTCATATATGTATAAGAAAGACCTTTCTATACCAGAGCAATTGTACATTGAGAAACTTCTCAATCCAGTCCAAATCAAGTCCATAAATCCAATAATTGCCTATATATTCAATACCAGTCTATAAGTTCGGTTTTAGAGTCATGCAACATGTGCAATGATGCTGAATGCAGGAAAATCGCAGACCAGTGGGTAGAAAGTCTTGTGGATCCAGTGGCAAAGGAAGCATCTTAACCCTAGGGTCAGTCTCCACATGGCTCTTCCAGCTCTAAGACTCTGTCTGCATCACTGTAGATCCCTCTGTCTTGTTAACAGGAAGACAAAGCAGAGAATGTCTCTAGCCTCCACGGAGGAAGACAGAGTTCCCAGAGTCCTCAGGAGAAGGAACACAGAGGTCCCATTTGCTATGGCTTTATTGACAGGCTAGACTCCATCCCTTCGCAAGTTGACAGGAGATCATGTAACTGCCACAAAAGGTATGATTGCTAAAAATCAATGATATGATGTCAACATGGTGTGGGTAGTGTTTAATTTAAAAGGTTATAGGCATTGCTATGTGAAGACCATCTCTGACCCCTAATGTGTAAATGAGACCCATGTAATATATGTGCTTATAGTACTACTCATTGTTAATAATGTGATCAGATTTTAATTGTTTCTTTTCCCCTACTAGATTGTAAGTGCCATAAGATTAAGATCTTATCACACTTCCATCTCTAGAGCCCAGCAGAAGGCCAGGGTAGTAGTAGAGGTACAATGAATAGTGTTCAATTGGAATTTACTGATGCCTCAGTAAGTAAGAACTGATCAAATGTAATATAAATAAATGGTCAGCTAAAGCATGGTCACAACAGAAAATGATTTATTGAAATTACATTTGGTGATGAGCATAGAGTTTGTGAATGAAGTTTCAGGAGAATAGCATTAGTGGAAGTTAGATTGCAGAGAAGATTAAAGGCTTATGGGTATTGAATAAGGAGAAGCAGTTGCAGAAAGTTAATGCATTCATAATATGAAAGAGGGCTGACGACTGGGAGGTCTGAAGACTCACTGTTCCGTGCACTGGTGCTGCATAATCAATCAACAGTGTATGAAAGAATTACAAAGGAGTGGAAAGGAGCAACTGATATTTGTCAATCCAAATTAGTGGAAGTCAAATTTTTATTGTTCCACTATTTTCTCTGCAAATGCTCTATTCAAAACAGGATAATTAAAAAGTGAATGAGGGGGATCTAGGATTCCAGGCCAGACTGAGAGAAGGGTTAAAGAGGCAGTGAGGTGGAAAGCATTATTAAAAACCCCATCATCAACAACATTGAAGGTGGATAACCTCAACACATTCATCATCCGGCAGTAAAACCAAGAAGAGCCAAAAGTGGAATAAGGCAGAAACCTGTCAGATACTTCCCACGTCACAGAAGAAATAAGAAAATGTTAAGACTTCATTCTGTCAAACGTGGAAAGTTTGGCAGGCCTGAAGAAACAAGGCCACCCCATCAAGTTTAGGTTCACACAGCTTTTTTAGTATTGCCAAGTCAAAAAAAAATAATTTTTCTTGCTGAAGCGACTGCTTATTTTCCAAGGAAAGATATGTTATTCTCATGATTTGTACATCTGCTCCTAAGAGAAAAAATTTCTTAGAAAGCTCAATGATATATACTAGTATTCAAGTTGAAGTAGGGCTAAAAATCACTGAACGAATCAAGATGTGCTCATCCACGCCTGAATTTTGGAGCACATCTAATCCTCTCCCAATGGTTGACGTGCATTAGAAGTTGTCATGTGAAACTATCAGCCCTTTTTGCTGTCATGCACTATCTTGTCTGAGAGGGAAAGCTAATACGAGCAGACCCAAACTTCTCCCCATAGAGCCTTTTCTGTCAGCTGCTACGGAAAGGTAGGTTCAGATGTCTGTGAACTCCACGCTTCTAACAGACTAGCAGATGGTGGTTACCTTAGCAACTATACCAGTGCTCTGTACTTAGGTTTTTTTTCCTCTTGGAGCTGATTGTAGAAGCACGATCCCAATGTTCAGAGAGAGCAAGAAGGAAAAAAAAAATGAAAAGGAACCCAGCCTGAGATAAGCATTTCTCATAGAGGTTAGGTCTCAAAAGTACCTTTGCTAAAGTGGGGTTTCATTTGTAACTACTTTACTTAATGCAATCATTAAAATGGAGAGTTAATATATTTTGTAACTTCATGTATACAAAATGTACACATTTTATAATACCAGAATGCTTAGGTAAAATAAAATATAATATTTCCAGAAATCACATTAATTTAGGACTGTGTGCTGGGCCGGGTTATCCACAGAAAGAAAAGCAAGCAAAGAAACAGGGCACTCATCGCTTTACAGGGAAGAACTTCCTATCAGGAGCACCTTGATACCAAGGAACTCCCCAGTCCAGTCTAAGGCTTGGGCATGGGGCGGCTGCTGCTCAGGCCCTGTCCAGACTCTCTCTCCTCCATGCAGGCTGAGGATGCCCAGAGGTGGAGCAGGAAGCAAGGAGGTCACAGGCTGGGGAGAGCCGTCATTTGGATCCACAGTGGGTGGAAATCTGGCTGGCTGCTGAAGCCTCTCAGGGTCAAGGGTATGGGCCACCCCTAGAGGCAGGCACAGAGTCCCAGCAAGTCAGAGGGCGAAAGGTCAGAAGGAGCAGTTCTCAGCTTCTCTCACACTTTTTTATATGTATTTATTTATTTCAGAATCACTCCTATATTTCTTTGATTAAATATAAAAATAACTGATAATATCTATCTATTTATTTATTTATTTTTATGGGCATCACTGCCTCTGGTGGTCATGGGTGCTACCCTGTGCTGGTCCTGAGAGCCACTGCTGGATTTGAACTGCCAAGCCCGCGGGCTGCAGTCCTGCACTCAACCACTTACTCCACCGGAGCTCAGCCCCGATAATATTTATTTTTATCTTTCCTTTTAAAAATCATTTTATTGAGGGTTTCTTACAGCTCTTATAACAATCCACACATAAATTATATCCATCACATTTGTACATATTTACCATCAACATCCTCTTTTTAAATCATTCTGTTGGGGGCTTATAACAGTTCTTATCACAATCCAAGTAGACATCCATCCTGTCAAGCATATTTGTATGTTTGTTGCCATTATCACTTAAAAATATTTTATTTCTTCTTGAGCCATTGCTATCAGCTCCTCCTTTCCCCTCCCTCCTCCACCCTGCCTCCCTCACCTATCCTTGATAATTTATAAATTATTATTTTTTTCATGTCTTACATTTCAAAGCATTTTCTATCTACTAGAGCCTTTGATAACAGCTTCTCTTTTTTCCCTCACTCTCACCCTCATGAGCCCTTGATAAATTATAAATAATTGTTATTTTCAGATCTTACTCTCATACCATCAGGCTACCACAGGTTAGGCTGCACCCTGACATGTTTACGCAAATCCAAGTTGACTTAGATTCTAACTGCCACAGACTGTATCAAAGTCAGCCCTTCGGAGCATAGACCCACAACCCATCTATAAACGATGGACCAATCTCCCCCACAGAGGGACCACAGGGAAGGGATGTGGCACCCAGGATACAGTAAATACCATTGAAACACACTATATTCCTCTGGTTCTGTGAGGCATCACAGCCCCCACAGTAAGGATCCCAGTATTTCTTTTCAATTCAGACTAGATCAGACCATGTGCACAGGTATAGAAAAGAGATGGAGGCTCATGATGCACAGAATCCAAGAACATGAGTAGGAACAGCGATAGGGTAGGATAGATAAATGGGGGGAAAGGGGAAGGCAGAAAGGGTAAAAGACCACAATGATGGACACATAGCCATGTGCACCTCTCCAGAGAGAAAGAACAACAGAAAACACAGGGAAGGGGAGACATTAATCAGTATAAGATATGAAAGTAATAATAATTTATTATCTACTAAGGGGACACAGGGGGAGGGAGAAAATGAGAAGTTGATACCAAGGGCTCACTAGAAAGTAAGTGTCTGGAAATGAATGAAGGCAACATATGTACAAACATGCCTGATGCAATGATTGTGATGAGATGTAAGAGCCACCAATAAAATGATCATTTAAAAAAGAAAAAAGTCAACCCTTATGTATTTGAATGTTAATTATGAGTTATAGTTCCTTTCTCCACAACTGAGGGTCATATAAAAAATCAATATGATTATAAGTTCTTTTGATCACTAAAATTGCACTGTTTGCCCTCTCTTTGATAGTATTCTCATATTTTGTTGTAGATTAAAATTCTGTTTCAACAGGTTCCGGGCCCATCTGCACCAGAATAGCTGTTGGCTTTTGAGTAAATTTCAGATTCTCGGGTAGTTTTTTCAGAAATGGATTTGGGGGGCTGGGTGCTTCTCAGCATTTTCACACCTTCTCTTGCTGCAGACAGTCCCCAGACCACACTGCAGAAACAAACCATCTCAGCTGGAAACGCCGTAGAAAGCTTAGGTCTCATTGACAAATGTGATTCCAAGATACATTTAGTTAGGAATAGGAGAGGATGAAATATAAAAACATTAGGAAACGTTTTAAAAAGTCTATTGAATAAAGGATACATTTTAAAGTGGTTATTGCTAACTAAGTAATTAAATTTCAATATATTATTTTAAGTGCTTGGCACTTTGTGAACATTATTAGTAAAATATATTGTAAATGTTGTAAATCTTTCATTTTTACTTCTGGCATCAAAGGATTTGAGCTATCTATGGGGCAGAAAGGGCAGAATGGGAAAAGACTGGTCATGCAGATGCCCAGCTGCAGAGTACATACCCTCTTAGCCCTGTCATTTTAGAAGGAGCGCAGAGAAGTCACTTCATGGTCTACAGCCTCTCTTTTCATTTTCACTAAGATGGGAATGTAGTGACCCTGGCTGGGTTGAACATATGTATGGTGTCTATCATGATAGTTACCAAAAATGACTCCCCTCCTTCCCCATCCCTCATCTTAAAAGAAGAACCTCTTCAGTATTTACAGTCTTTTGCGTTCAGATTTCAAAACATAAAATTGAAGTCTTAAACCACAGTTTTCCTATAATTATATTTTAAAAATACACTTACATTATATTAATCTTCCAGTTCTAAACCAAGTAAAAGCAATGTTTTCTTTACATTGATAATGCAGCTATAAAAGGAGTACAAAATCTTGACAGGTAGCTAGATTAGGGATAAAGGGAGAAGGGGGTCATCCCACCAAATGCTGGTGCTGGCAGAAATCACTTGGCAGGGTTACAAGAAAGGGATTTTCGGCACCCTAATTAGACACCTATGGGAAAATCCAAACTGGGCATGCAGAAACCCAGGGCAGGTAGGCCCATGTGGAAGTCAACCTGGGCACCCTTACATTAGGCACTAGCAGTAGTACATCAACTGGCATGCCTAAACTAAGCCAGCAAGATCAGCCAGTGCCCTCAACCACGCCACCCCAGCCGGCGGGGAGACCCAGGGTAGCTACTCAAGATTGTTTGCGTGCTCTCTCTCAGGCCTTCCCCTCTCTCCCTTGGCTCCACACTCTGGATTGGTATTCTGGTATTCCTTCCACATGTTTCTCTGGGCTCCCCTGAGGGGGCTGGAGTGGCCATCTTCAGTAGCGAACTCTCCCACGATCCTACCATCTCCTCCATGGTGGTGCTTTTGCAGTGGTAGCATGGTACCCGTGCAGTGGTTCCCAGTGGGAGCATGCACTATCTGAGACTGCCTTCCCTGAAACTTTCCTTCCCTATTGAGATTTTCAGAAGTGCTCTTGCCATGTGGATTCTTTCAGTTTGGAGAAGCAAAAGCTGAGGTAAACCACCCTAGAAAACTAACAGTCTGAGCTAAATGCTATTGGGGCAGGGGGGAGAGAATATCAATGAATCACAGTTATCTTAAGAGACAGACAAAACAAACAAATTCCAGGAAGCTCTGGTAAAATCAATCCCTTTCTCTTTGTTCTCCTGGCACCTGCAGGAACGCTCGATTCATGATTGCAATGAGTATTTAGTCAAACATTTACAAAAGAAAAACTAAATCAGATTAAATGGAATCTTTAATGGACGAATAGAAGGTTGCCTATTGTCATTGATGGAGTAATAGAAAGTCAGGAATATTATCCTAAAAGGGATCATAAGAATCAAAATCGTTCCCTTAGTGTGCTTATTTGATTAATGAACATGTAAAATAGGGCTTCAACTGCAAAATTACTATTTTGATGTTTAAATAAATAAAACAATAGCAGAGAAAGCTAAGTTATTCCAAATTGTATGCTTGGGCAGCAGGTGGCAGAGCTGGTCAGAAGGGATTTGACCATTCCAGGGCAAGTTCCTTTACAGCCATTAACAACTCAATTATTGTCATGAGTCATGCCTTTACAATTCAATTAGTGCATGACATCCCCTTTAAATGGCATCTTTTATTTCTGCCCAGTATTTGAACCTGCACTTTTAATAGCATGTCACAATGGCGACTGAAGCTGTAGCTTCTGGCATCTCTGATGGAAATGACTGGATTTTGCTCTTTTCCAACTGTAAGGGTCTACAATAAATGTAAAGCAAAATGTTTAGACCATGATTGGGGGAACTGAACATGATTTCACAAAAGAAAAAAAAAACTAAACCTATTTTAATTTCATATTAAAGGTTTAATTAAAAATTTGTGATGTGTTTTGGTTTGTTTTAACTTACACGTTTGGAGGGGGGAAGGGGCATCACTGCCTTTGGTGGTCTTGGGCGCTATCCAGCGCTGCTCCTGAGAGCTGCCACTGGATTTGAACCGCCAAGCCCGCGGGCCACAGTCCCACACTCAACCACTTACGCCACCGGGGCTCAGCCCCTTAACTTACACATTTTATAGTGGAAGTTTTCTGTTACCAAATTTGTATACCCACTTAATTGATAGGTTATGGATTAGGGAGACGGGGTTGTCTCCTCTGAATGCTGGTGCTCATGGAAAAGGGTCACAATACAGGGTTTGCAGGAAAATCGGGCATACTAATTAGGAAAATACAAACTAGGCATTTGCAGACCCAGGCCACGGAAGCCTGGGCACACCACATTAGGCACCAGCAATTTGACATCACACTGGTGCGCCTAAACTCAGCCAGTAACATCAGCCAATACCTTTAGCCAGCCAGTGAGGATAGGAAGGGATGAATAACAGACTGAGTACAAGCCACTCCCTCTGTTCATGTGCCCGATGTCCCTGAGGCCCAGACACTCCTGTTTTTCATGCTCAGCGTCCTGCTTCCTTGGATTCACATTCATGTTCTGGTACTCCTCCACTGTCTTTTTATGAACTTCCCTGTTGTGGCTGCCTTGGCCATTTTCAGTCTCTGAACTTTCCCATGGGCTGTCATGCAGCCTTGCGTGCTTCCCAGAGATGGGGTGTTCTGTCTGAGACTGTATTACCCATGTGGAGGTCATGGGCTTATGTTAATTTCATGATTGAGATGTAGGGGTGGAGTCTAGCCTGTTAATCTGGAGATAGCCATTGAGGCCTCTGTGTGGCATGGCTTTCTTCTGATATGTCTAGGAAATCTCATGATATTTCCCTCATGAAGATAAGAAGCTATCTCCCCAGTTATTGGGAGTTAGTCTCAGAGATGATTAATAACAGACCAGACAAGATGGCAGTGTCTGAGGAGCCGGAGAAGCCACATGGCTTGGCCCTGATGGAACCAGACCATTGAAGCTGGAGAGGCCACGTGGAGACCCCTGCCAGCGATGAGTTGCTTCTGCCACCACTGGATGCTGTTGATGGGTCCTGAGCCCTGGAAGTGAGGAGCCATGGGAAGACCCCTGTTAGCACCGGGATTCTGCACCTACTGACCTGTAACTTCATGAGTCGGAGGGAGACATTATAGACTGGTATCGGGCATATGGGCTAATGTTGGACTTAGGACTTGAACTGGACTGGGTTGGGATGCTTTCCCAGTGTTCCATTCCTTTTGTATATAAACCCTTTCCTTATATCCATATGCATGCCTATGAAATTTGTTCCTCTAGTCTAGCCAGACTAACACAACCCGAAACTTTCCTTTCCCTCATAAAAGTTATTTGGATGTACAAAAGTGCCTCTGCCATGTGAGTTCTGTCAGTGTTGAGAAGCAAGAACTGATATGTAAACCATTCCAGAAACCCAACATATTGGTCTAAAATGTTGTGTGTAGCTATATCAACTGTCTCCCTATATTCCTTTTTATCTTTTTTACAAAGAAATTTCATTTTATCATAAGCCTCTAAGAATACTTAGAAGAAGATATCGTCTTTTCCCCTTATCATTTCTTATAAAGAATTGTTATGGAATGATTTGTGCTTATCTATTCATAGAATTAAAGATAGTTACAAACCTCATAGTTAACAGTCATACATGAACAGTTGTACAAATGACTAGACTTTGATAAACAAAGCCATTTATGACAGCAGAAATTTTCTTGCTTTGAATTTTCATGCAATGTTGCACCTAGGGTATATCTTATTATAATTTTAAATTTTGAGTAGTTTCTTTACAGTAGATATTGCAGTTCCATAAAAATATAAGTATTAAAGACAAAACTAAGGAGTACTAAGCACACTAAGTAAGGAAGGAGCATTTTTATAGATAGAGGTATTATATAGCATGTTGCCTTCATTTTTGACACATAGCCTCAGACTCACACTCATGCACAAGGAAACATTGTCGGTTCTCCTGCACAATCACTGCTGTGTTGGATGAGCTCATTGTTGCCACTGTGTCGCTCAATCTCATTGAACATTTTCCCTGTTTTTGCTGATCCTCTACTCCACCCCAGACACCATGGGCGAGCTGGGGTTTAGGTGCTGGGTTGCTAACTTCAAGGTCCGTATTTCAAACCAACCATTGTTTTCATAGGAGAATGATGAGGCTGTCTGCTCCCATAACATTTTAAAGTGTGTTTTGTAAAACTGCCACATCTTTCGCCTGCTAGCAGCTGATAGCTCCAACCTGCTGACTTAGCAACTGAAGGTTTAACCACTTCCCACCTCAGGTCTCTATCCTAGTGTTACACAGGTAGTGACAGAAGGATCTGGGATTTTAACACAAAGAAACAGAGCATACACCAAACCCAAAGCCCATTGTTAACTAGTTGATGTCTACTGATAATGACCCTGTGTGATTGAGTACACCTGGCACACAGGGCTCCAAGGCTGTGACAATCCACTGACCCATAGAGCTGCTTGATTTTAAAAGGATTAATTAAAATCCAGGCCGTGTCGTTTTTCTGTCACATATGTTCATATGTTTTTGTTTTTTTTCTTTGGCATCACTGCCCTCAGGTGGTGGGAGTAGGAGGCCCAGCCTTTGCTCCATGGAGCTGGAATCGAACCTCCGTCCCAGTGGGCTGCAGTCCCGCGCATAACCACTACACCACCGGGCCTCAGCCCCACATATGTTTATATGTATGACTTTATCTCATATACTTGAAAACATCATCAGGAGAAGCCAGACACTGGAGGAAAAACCTAATTCTTGGTAAATTAGGTATTCAAGAGCAAAAAAGAAAACCCTTAAGGAAGGAGATTGCCACAATTGGCTACATCAGAGGACTAACACGTGGTTAGAATTGTGAGGGTGGTTCTCAATTAGAGGGTGGTCTGTCCTGTTTTCCACAGAGTGGCTTTGAATCAGAAACAATTTACTGGCATTTAGGAATGTGTACTTTCTCACACAAACCCTTCCATTGGAAACATTAACAACAACTTCATTAACCAGGTGGGTAGCTGTCGTTCCTGCTAGTCATTGGTTCAGTTCCTGGTGGAGGCTCCTTTACCAAGCATCTGTGACTTAGTTACTATGGCTTCTAGTTAACTGCTGGTGCCTCGGGGAACCCCTGTGGCAGTCAAACTTCCACACTCCTTTAGCGTAATCTTGAAGTGGAGTAAGTTCTTCCACGAGTCTTTGTTATCACTGGCCCAGACTAAGCAAAAGAAGACTGGACTGGAAACCAAAGAGATTCCCTGTAGCTACTGATGGAGGACTGAATATGGGCAGCCCAGAGTCACAGGAGTTTTGTCCTGGGACATGTGCTTACAAAAATCATCCTCTTTTTTCTTCTGCTTGGGAATTTTCCTCTTCTTTTGAAAGGTTACCCTACCCTATGATTTTCTCCATCACAGAAGTCAGTTAATTTATTTCCTGGGTGCTTTTTTTTTAATGCCCTTCAAGTGTAAGGGCGTCTCTCCCTCTGCTTATACCCTTTAACCCTAATTGACAATGTTCCCATAGGACCAGGGAATTATACTTAGGACCCTAGACCCCTTACAGCAGTGTAACTGGGACACCTTGGGGTCCCTGGAGTTTGGCTGCAGCAATGCAATTCCTGACTTCATCCTGAATATCAAGCTTTATAGTGCAGGTGATTTTTTAACTCTCATATACACTCATTTTATCTTCTTTTACACTAATATCTACCATGAAATTTTGTGGTCAGATGTTACGATAGCCTGTAATTTCTACATAGGCAATATTATAAAAGGGCCCTTTCACCCTTTGAAGTTTTAATCCACCATGTCTACAAGCCTAGCAACAGCTTCAACTCCTTATTCTAGTGTATCCTACTGGTAACGTGACTCCTCTCTCATTGCTACAATTCCAGTTTTCCTACCCCTATGGGTTATTTAATGTCTAGGACATTTTCCCTGTGTATATCCATGTTCACATTCCTAATTTTGCTTAAATGATGAACTAACTGTGGTTAATATTTTTAGGCTTCAGAATCAGAAAGATTAGGTTCAAAACTCAGATCTACCATTTACTATAAGAGCCTGGATCAGTGATTATAACTTCATTGCTGTAGAAGGCAAACCCGTTCAGGGGTGACAGATCTGTGCCCCACAAGGATCTTGATGGCTGTAATGTGATGGGAGGAGATCACCAGGCGTTCATTCTGGGTGCTGCCTAGGCTACTCACAGGATCTTTGGTGAGTAGCTGAGCTCAATCTATTTTTACCGCATAGAGAATTCATTATTGTAAAGAGGGTACAAAATAATAAGTAAAACCTTAGGATGCTAACTTATATAATGCACTCAACAGGAGAGATTAGGAACGTTTGCATGCATGTAGAGTGCTTAACTCCATGAGGACATGTGCTCAATTACCTTTCAACCTGGTATCCCTGGAATTTGCCAGCATGCCTAGGAGAGGAGAGAGTGAATAAAGATGTGGAGTGATGTGTGCCTAGGTTTCCTGAACTCATCCCGTCAGCTCTTTATCATCTTTGCTTGGCCGCCTGAGTACAAACATATGAGAGTTGATTGTGCTTTACCACTACTCCTTGCTTGGCTATAATTTTTGGCTCCTGTGCACTCCCTAATTATTCCCACCCACTACTCATGCAAAAATCCTGCTCTTGCAGAGCAGCATATACTTAACTCATTAACTTCGTCTTTGGTGATACAAGTAGGAATCTTTTCTCGCTCCTGTTGTCGGGAAGTTAGCTGCTTCTCCTGCTTACAGAGGTGTATTTCTTTGCTTCTGACCCAATTTCCTTTTTCCTGAGGAGTCAGCGCCTTGTGGTATCTTGTGCCACTCTCCTGGCCTGGAGGAGCCTGGGGTGTGCAATTAACTCCCCAAGCCCTATTACTATTCAGGGTTCAGGCACCTCTCTCTTCCAGCTTCCCTGAGCACAGTCCTCTCCGCCAGCTTGCTGTGTACCTCTGTGCACACCAGCACTGTGCTGTCAGAAGCCCCACACACTAAGCTTCTGGCTGATCATGGAGCAGCTCTGGAAGAGAAGGGCACATTAAAATGGCCTTATCCATCTCTCAGCAGCTTGGCTAAAAGCAGGGGCATTGGAGTCAGAATGCTAGAATTAGTTTCTGACTAGAATTATGAGCAAGTTGCTTAACCTCTCCCTCTCAATTTATAACTTTACTTTATAAGATTCTTACCTGTAAAATAAAATAAATGTGATGGTTTTAAAATGTGATTTTTAGTGTTTCCCTGCCCCCCCCCCACCAGAGTCTTTATTCCTCACAGGAAGCCTTTCATTTTATATTTTCATGGTTTCAGATTGGCAGAGGCTGTTAGCTCTACATTTTACTCTGCCTAATTTTATCTGATAGAAGTTGGACTGCTAACTGCTATGTAGGCGGTTCAAACATACCAGCCACTCTGAAAGAGAAAGCGGAGGCCATCTGTTTCTGTCAAGATAGGTGTTCTTGGAAAGTATATATATATATTTTCTCACTTAGTCTGAATCAACTCAGTGGATTTGCTTGTTTGTTTAATCACTCATACTTTAAGTGAAGTTTTCAGTGAATTTCTATTACCTGGCATATCCTGTGACAATTCCCATGGGGAAATTGATTAATATTACTCTGACTTTGAAAGTGATTAACACCTCTAAGAAAAGCTGAAAATTCCATGCAGTGCCATAGTTTTAATCTAAAGTATGGGCCAGTAGCTTGAAGTGAGTTGGGAGCATTATGAGGAATTCAGATCAGTGGTTCAAGGTCGACTGCTCCTCTCTGGGAGAAAGACAAGGCTGTCTGCTTTTAGGAAAACTTCGTCTTCAAACCAAAGAAGCAGTTCTGTTTTGTCCTATTAGGTGACTGTCATGGGTGTGGTATATATTCAATTTGACTTCTTTACCTAATGATATTTTTCTCATTTGTAATGCTATGGGACTGGAATGTGTACTCTTGATGGGGTCACTGCTTTCTTCAGTTTATATGATTAATCTGAGCTATTGAATAGCAGTTAAAAACCACCAATGACTTGGAAGAAGCACACCAACCCATGTGATCATGGGTGTTGGTAGAATAAGATGTCAGTCATAAGAATACCAAAAAAACCCAACCATTTCAATGTGAAAAAGGGGGTTTTATTGAAGACCTAAAGTCCATCTTTAGACAACTGAACATCCCCTCACAGAAGGGTCACACAGAAGGAATCAGCCTTCCTTGTTGTAGTGTAACACTGACAAAACACAACATCCCTCTAGTTCTTTAACGCTTCCCCCCCCCATCCACTATCATGACCCCTGTTCCAGCTTACAAATATGGCTATGCCAGAGCATGTACAGAAAAAATCCCTTAATACACAGAATCCAGAAAAATAATCCCCTCAGGACTAGTACTGAGAGTAGCAATACCATGAGGAGGATGTGGGAAAGGTGGTGGAAGAACAGGGGGAAAAGGGAAACAGATTGCAATGATTGATGTACAACATGCCCCCTCTGCCCTGGGTGGGGGCATGAACACAGAAACTTGGGTGATGAGAGGCAGCAGACAGTGTAAAATATGAAAATAAAAATAATTTATCAATATCAAGGGTTCACGAAGGTGGGGGAGGGAGAAGGGAAAGAGGAGCTGATACCATGAGCTCAAGTTGAAATGTTTTGGAAATGTTGTTGGCAGCATATGTACAATGTTTTATACAATTGATGTATGAATTCTTGTAAGAGTTTCAAATAAAATGATTTATTAAAAACATATCAATGAACAATTAAATATGTTGGCAAATAAAGCCTTCCGAGCTCTATTTTATGCCTCTTCATTGTATTTAAGAGTATTAAACAAAAAATGATAAAGTTAAAAACATTATATATTGTACTGTCTTATTCTTCTCTATTTTGCTTCTGTGGGTTCTAATATTCATTGCAGTGGCTATAGAGAACTCACAGACAAATTTCATGACGAAAGGGTTCTTTATGGCAGTTAAGTTGTAATGCCAGTAAGAAATGCTCAGGATACTTGTTGATCAGAGCATGTTAAAAGGTTCATTGAGGTCTGCTAATGAATACCCAAAAGTGGTTTTATGAAATGCCCACTTGGCTGTAAGCCTTAATCAGAGACATTCAGCTTAAGCTCTGTGGGTCAGTGAACACAGTTCCCTGAATTAAGTGCCCAGCCACTCCCACTCCAGTAAGCTTCAGCTCAAAGCTCAGCTCTACTTCCATGGATCAGCAAGCCCAACTTCTCTAATTAAGTACCCTAAGCACCCTAATCCAGGAGCCAGTCCCCTACCCAGAAGCACTCAGCCTTACTTGCTCGCTGGGGTGGGCAGTCCACCTCTGGTTCGTGCTCTAGCTTCTGATTCTCCTGCTCTTGTGATGTTATAACATCTTCTGGATCAAGGAGGTTCCTTGCACATGAATCTCAGGCCCACTTTAGGCTCTTGCTGTCAGATCTTTGATCCACTACCTTTCTGACTGCTCCTTTGATATGCAGCAGGATGGCATTCCAGGGAATCCTGATCATAATTACTCACAGTAGAATCCTGTTAGTTTCTTCCTCTACTTTCTTATCAGAAAGAAGCAGGAAAAGATCCTTTGGTCTAAGTTAGAGACTTGGGCTAGAAGAGCCACTATAAATAATTCACTTCCTCTGCACTAACAGCACTTGTCAATATAGATTGGATTGATATCAGCAATGTCAGAGGTTTTCTCAAATTATTAGCTGAGTTTACATTTTTGTAGCACTGAATTCCAAATAATATGGAATTCTGGAACTCCCAGATATTATTTGCATTGTTTTCAATAGGATATGCTTTGAAAATCCTACAGTAATCCAGCATTTTTAAAAATTTTAAGCCCTCTAAAAATGGTATGCCATTCCTTGAAAATTACATCAGAATAGCAAAATCCATCTATTTTTCTGGTGAAATATTCCTGTTAATGAGTCTGCACATGGTTTTTATTCACAGTTACTAGTTGCTCTATGGCAAATAAATAAATAAAAGGCAACCCTTTATATTTACTAAAGTGGACTTGACTGTAAGAAACTATGAAACTGAATTAATTAAAGGATTAATAAAAACAATGATGGGAAAAGTATATATCTTACATATATAACATATAATAGAGATATACTAATAATATAATATATTTTACTTCCAAAGCTTAATTCACTTCTCGCTTCTCTCCTTTTATTATTAGCCAAATGTCTTCAGCATGTTCAGTACTTTCCCACTTCAATGTGAGTTTCTAGAATTGCATTATTTTTCCCTGGGATATTTGAATTTTAAATCTAGTTTATATTTATGAAATAAATGGCTCTAGGGTAATGTTTTACAGATGTTACAGGCAAGCTATAAACTCTGTGGTAAGGTCCACAGACAGAGAGAAGGAGAATGCAGGGATTGTCCCAAACAATATTTGTTGTCCCAAAACTATATTTCTAGGTCTGCCCCAAGATGAATGTGTATTCGTCACATTTGTAAATTGTACCAATAAGGACTTTTGTGTCATGGTAGTGAGAAAAATGAAAATAACTATCTCAAATTAGCTTGAGACTCTAAGAAACTAAACTGGGAAATTTTAAAGTATGTAGAGTTTAGAGCCCCAATTGTATTGATGGTAATATTGTCTATGACTGGACAGTGTTTTCTTCTGTTGGACTCCATCCTTAGCTACCATTCTGAAAAAGAAGATCCATACGGCTATCTGCACCTTCAGCTAGATGGAGCGTATCTCTTGGTTTTCAATGGCTGCTGGGACTACTCATGGAGCCCTCATAAAGCACACAACTATTGTGAAGAAGAGTCCTGGTGGTGTAGTGGTTATGTGTGGAGCTGTGATCCACATGTTTGGCAGCTTAAAGCCATCATCAGCTCCACAGGAGAAGCCCTGGGTTTTCTGCTCCCATAAAGAGCTACTGTCTTGAAACCACAGGAGGTCCCTGTGAGTCTGCCTTGACTCTATGGACTGGATGGCAGTGACTTTTTGAGAGTTGTAAGTGCAGTTACCAGTCTAAGTTGATGTCATCATAGATCTAAAGTCTTATAATAGTCGTAGATTATTAATAGTAGAAATTTCATACAGTTATATTTTTCTTAGTTTTACCCAATTCCTTCCTCAATATTACCTAATAGACATATCATCCTGGTTCTATTTCAAATTTCTTATTTTATATTTCTTCAATTAGATGAATCTTCTGTTTCGTGCATTTATCCATCTTGTTTCTGTTTCCCATTCCAAAGTGGAAAAAAATTGGATGAAGGTTATTATTAAACAACATCTACTTCCTATGATTCATAATTTGAATCAAAAAAGATTATCCAATTGTGTAGCTAACCTATATGAACTAATAAGAAAAGTTAATTAACTTGCAGGTAGACTTATCACTATGCAAACTACTCCAGGGTGCCTAGTTAATTATTTTGGGGAACTAAATTCACATGAACAGATCTTTTTTATGAACATTGATTGAAAAATTGCTGTAACTTGAATGAGTAAATTAAACTTCTAAGAGTAATGTCTTATTTCTCAGTATCTTTTAAAAACTATTTGATAGTTTTCTCCTTGCCACAGAAAAAGCCTTTTAAAAACTTCACATCCCATTTAATACATTTATTTATAATTTCCATCCTCAATGAAGCTTACCCTGAAACTCTTCTAATGTGTGTATTTTAAGGCATGCTGAGTAGTAATTTATTGGGATTATCTTTCTTTGCTGATCATTCTTCCCACACTTAAAATTAAGAAATACAGCAGAACCAGAATTAAAATATCTGGGAGTAAAAATATACTCTTTTGGAAGCTGATATGAAGCAGGTCCCAGAAACACTGACATAATTTCTTTGATTTCCTTGAAAATTAAGCATCCTTTCAGTCTAGCACAGATTTTCTAATGCAATATGTAGAAAATTAAAGTGGAGGAAAAATTCAGCATTAAAAATATAACTCATTCTACATTAGCAGTTTTTTTAGGCTACAATCAAGATATGTGTTCTTTTTGGAATGACTAACAATGTCTGGTACTTTGAAACACAAACTTTAACAATTCTTACTGTTTGTAGACCTTTTCCCAATCACCTAAGAAGAGTTTTGACCTCCACTCCCCACCTGTACCTTCCTATTTCTTAGCCCCAACCTACTCCTGAAAGCACAGTACATGAGTTATCTCTCTCCATACACGCTTGTTCACTTCATCCATTAAATAAAGTCACTTATGACGTCCCAGTGTAAGTGAAATAAACGACAGCCTTCTTAAAACACAGGACAGTTTAGTTTGTAATTATCGTTTGTATATGTTTTGTTTCTGGCCTCAGGATCATGGACACTGAGGTTCTCAGGGGCCATTCGTGCATTGGACTAATCCATTCTGTGTGTCTTCCATGACCTTTATTTTATTTCCTCCACAGGAAAAGACAAGTAGTTACACATTATTTTGCCTCTCACAAGCTTTTTAAAGACTCTGCTTGCTAGTTACCAAAAATAGGATATAGAGCATTGTTTTTGTGGACTGTGTTATGACAGTTGACCTTGGTGTCCCCTGGACCCTAGTCATGAGACCTCAGACCCTATGATATATTCATTCAAGTATTTTACTATGCCTAAGAAACTTTCCTAACTCTCCCACCTGTATGCTCTACCACATTTATAGATATGTTTGCGGCAAAGTTAAAATAGACGTGTATGGTGTGAGTGTATGTACAGTCCCACTCACCTTCCCTTCCCATTTTGAATCAGCTTTTTATGTTTGTCTATTCTTTCACTTCTAGATCACTGGGATTGCAATATTGTATATATGAGTGTTTACCTCTGTGGCCTTTAACTCTTATTTGCCTCCTTTCTCTCTTTCCTTGTCTCCATCATTTTCTGCTCACCTTGCTCTTATTGTCCATGGCCTCCTGTGTCACCCAGGTTCGCACTTTGTTTGGTCATCCTGTATCAAAGACTGGGCTAAATTCTAGATACCCAGTTACATAATAAGAACCCAGATGGTCTTTTATGAGATCTTCCAATGATTTGCTTATGAGAAGCAAAATGAGGTGCAACGATTGATCTCTCTCTCTCTAGAGGAAATGGAATGAAGATCAAACACAGAAAGGATTAGTTCAATGGACTAATGAACCGTGAGAATATCAGTGTCCATAACCCCACGAGCACATGAAGCAGATGGTATTCAGCCATCACCACCACGATTAAGTTCCCATTTGCATCCACAGTGCCTAAGTCAGGTTGCCATTCCTTTGTAAAGTTGTAGCTGGTTGTATCTTACTTAGTTGTTGTCAGCCTTATTTTCAAAGTCAACAATTAACTAACAGATTCTACACTTTATTATTCTATGGATACTCTGCTCAGGGGATGCATCCCTCACTGTCTTTTAACCAAAAGCATAGTGGCTGAATCCACCAGCTGCTCTGGGAAAAAGATAAGGCAGTTTTGTTTCATGATGATTTCAGCTTTACTATGGAGGATCCCTGGTGATATAGTGGTTAGACATTGGACTGATCTGCAAGGATGGCAGTTT
The DNA here is from genome assembly GCA_004026705.1 of Nesogale talazaci. Classification (NCBI taxonomy): domain Eukaryota; kingdom Metazoa; phylum Chordata; class Mammalia; order Afrosoricida; family Tenrecidae; genus Nesogale; species Nesogale talazaci. The sequence continues at coordinate 42,850 of PVJH01005129.1, forward strand.
GAAACCCAGCATGTCTGAGGAAGACGGACTGGGTTTTCTATGTCCATCAACAGTTAAAGTCTCAGATACCCTCAGGGGGTAACTGTGCATCAGCATTGGCTTGATGTCAGTGAGTTTGTTTTTAGGTTTATAGAGCTGTTTTATCTTGTCCTGTAGGCAAACTTGCTGGAAGTCAAAGTGTACCCAACTGCCGTGTTTGCATCTTGGGGTATAAAATAGTTCACATACTAGCCTAATACTGAAAGATTCATTGTTAGTGTGTTTCACATACTTGATTTAAATTGAAAGATTCAACTCTGTTACACTTACTATCCTTTCAAAATGAACCGCTGTGTATAGGCTTTCCCATGTAAAGCAGGATTATAGATCAGCACAGAGATTTGTATATCTACAACTGTCAAGCTTTCCTGGATTTGATTCTGGGCAACTGTTACCTATTTGGAGCACTTGTCAAGTAATTAACATTTTGGATGCCCTGTAATTTACCGTCTCAGTGAATTACAAGCAGAAGTGGAAACCGAGTTCAGGTTTGAATTTGCCAGTGTGCTATGTGATGTTGAAATTCACTTGTCCTATTTGTACCAATTTCTTCATCTGGAAAATGAGTGGTGATGTGATTTATATCTCCATTTGCTCGGAGTTGGAATCAGCAAAACTGCAATGTGTTCCCCAACCCCCCACAGATGCAGTAGACATTACTGGAAGTCCTTCCCAACATTCCACACAATTGCTAAAACTGAGCAAATTAATAACATTGTTACCCTGTATCACAAATGTGCACACAGGTACACTTGATTTCGTTGTTTTATCTCTTCTGGATTTATATAGAATTCAGTAGCTTTATTAAAGAAAATTACACTTTTCAATACTTGTTTTCTAAGAATAATATGATTTTTAAATATCCTCTTCTAGCTTTGACTACTAGTAGGTTGAATGAACTAATCTGTTTGGGAAATTTTCTCTGAGTGAAGGGTTCCCCACCCCTGACCCTTTTTGGGATCTGTTTTCAAACATAGTTTCTCTTTTTAAAAACTGATTTTAAGTATTTAAGTTATTTCATTTTTATTGGTTAGAACTTGTGTGGCATGATTTTTCTTGTTCCCAGCCCAAACCAACAACTTTATAAAACAAACTGAATTAAAACACGCTCCAAATACTGTGTCACATCATGTCTCAAAGAAATTAAGTAACTGGAAATTGTGTATTTGGGAAGCAATTGCTGATAGAACCTACTGTGTGCACTGATTTGAGTGCCTTGCATTTGTGAAAGCATCCGCCCCCTCAGAACTTCCCAGCGCCCTGCAGCCCTTTGGTGACTGCATCAGAATTGCCAGTGTCAGCCTCAGAGTCTCCTGTGGTTGTCACTGCTGTATTGTGGCTTAACCCCATGCTTCTGACAGAGTATTGCTTATGGCCTCTGCCATGCCTCACTGGTCCCATGGGCAATTCCCAGTCTCTTGGTTATTTGTTTTGTGATTTTCTCTCCCTGGAATTAGGGGAATAGGACAAAGCTAGGATACTGTGCTCATTTTCTTTTTGTTCCGCTCATTACTTTTGAGCTCTGTGTGAAGGGGCAAGAACTTTGAACTGGCTGAAAATTATAGCTTCAAAACCAGAGGAAATGACAAATAGGGCCTTATATGTTTCTGGCTATGTCCCCGAGTGTGGGGCAGAGGTATCTGACAGGCAAGCACCTCTGATGTTCTGCCGATCTCAGGAAATTAGCCAGGTTGCTGGTGGAGCTGGCGATCTCTAAAGCCAGGGCACCTTCAGCAGAGACTCCTTCCCTTGGAATTGTCGTAACTGTTCATCAGTATTTCCACTGTGTTTTTTGACATCATCTAGAAGCCCAAAGAGGACATGGCGCCCTTGCAAGTGCTTGTTTCATGCACGCTGCTTCTCTGGGGCCCTCCAGGTGTTACAATGCTGTCTTTTGGTATCTCAAGCCTCTGCTCACAGTATGAGAGCACTTTGGAGCAAACTATAATTGCTTGCAGTAGGCTTTTCATGGTCATTGGGATTATATTTTGTTAGATGTCAACTGGAAACTTTGCACAGTCTCCTCAGGGGTGTGGTGTTCAACAATACTTGGCATGTGTTCTTGAATCACCTCCTCCCTCCCCGCACTGTTTTTGGACCTTGTTGGTAGCCATAGCATCTTTTCTGATTCAGGTAACCCTAACTGTATAGGGTAGAACTGTTGCGTGTAGTTTCAAGATTCTGGTCTTTGAGAAGCAGACAGTCAGGCCTTGTTTCCAAGGTATTAAATAACTGGAAATTGTGTCTTTGGGGATCTGGGTGGCTTTGAACCCCCTACCTTCAGTTGAAGGCAGCTCTTCTCCCACTTTAAGGTTTGTTTTCAAGTTTCATTGTTCTCTTTTTGCTCAAGATGGAAGCTGACATTTCACTACCTAACCAACCTCTGGAGAGTGCTTCTAGAAGCATTTCTGATTAGTCTTCCTGTAGACCCCAGCTACTTCCTTTTTGCCTTATCCATCCTGTTCCCCACTTGCTGCCTCCTGCACTTGGTTTTATAATATTGCTAGTGGGCTGTTGCCACAGCCCTTCTATTTCCAGTGAACTTATTCTGCTTTCTCTTCTCTCGGCCTTTTTTTTGAAACCCACAGCTCCATTAAAAAGCTTTTAGGTCTTGAGAATTAAGTCTGTCTGCATCCATCCTTCAACCCCCAGGTCATTTAAACCACCTGTAACTTGAGCATGTTAAAAGCAAACACTGGTTTTAGCTGGCTTATATCATTTTCCATTATTACATTTTATCATGTCTAACTTTGGTCTGCCTCTTAAGCCACAATCTCCTTTTCAAGGAGAAGAGATATACTTTTGTGAAAATAAATAGCAGAGACTAAGGGGAAGCCAAGTGGAGAAAAAAACTGGACTAATAAAATACATTGCAGTTTAAATAGTGGGAGGATATCATCTTGTGTGTATCATGTTTCCCTTCTCATGAATTTGTTCTGCTTATAAGACTATTTGTCAATTCCAGGAAGCACCTACTCAAATGTACACAGACTCCCTCCAAAATCACCTATTTTGACAATTCCATTCTTAAATCATAATTCTTGAAACAAAAGAAGCAAGTCTCTCTCTGCTGATTTAGTGACCAACATATGTGGGGCTTTCAAAAAAGTGTGTACAAAAATATGATTAAAAGATAATGGAAGCTTTCCTATTAACCTTTTGAAACTCCTCATATGTTGGTGCTCAGAAAGTTAGAAATTTCCAGCTAAAGTTCACTTCTTATTAGTTTAGAAAGATACTTATTCACCTGATATCTTAGGCCAGAATTTTTTTTTAGGGACCCATCGAAGAATCTCGCTATGTTCTAGATTTTTATTACCTGATGGTTGTAGCAAGTTTCCAATTCGTGATACTTCTTTCGGATGGGGTCTCATGTTGCCTTATATAAAATACCACATAATTTATAATTCACAAAGAGCAAGCATTGCCCTTGGGTCCTGTGAACTAGAGCTTATTTAGAAACATAACAAACTCAGAGGGTCAAATTATACCTATCGTTCATCTGGCATGCAAGTGTTACATTTAAAAAATCACATGCCATGTTTACTACTTCGTTTTCTTGAAACGAGGAAGTGGCTGAGTCTGAGAGTGTCTATGGTGGTGCCCGTGCTCACAGCCACGTTCTGGTCTTGGGCTCAGTTTCCTGAAGTAAACAAGTCTCCCAGTTCCTTCCGCCAGTGCCACGTTCAGAAACTATCCGGACCCAGCCTCCAGCTCGCACGGCTGAGCCTCCTCCAGCGGCAGTGCTTGGAGTGTCTCTAGGGTGCATGCTCAGGCTCTGTGTTTGTAGGTTAATTTAGGGGTAAAACATAGCAGGAAAGTAACCCTGTTAAAGAGAGAAGTGGATATCATTCCTTTGAAGGAATTTGGCATTTTCTCGAATGATAAAAGTATTATATTTTGCAGCAAAATATAATGCGTGCAGAAATGACATGCCTATAACATATCTGTATCTGTCTCCTCAGGGCGGAGTTTCAGGGTTATGGCTTGAAGCGCGTGCACGCTGTGTTGGCAGGCGCCATCACGGTCATCCTGGCACAGCGAATGGGAGGAAGCCTGCCTCTCCCTGTGCCTTCTTCACAATTGGGCTGCTGTTCCGGCCCGCGTGTGACAATTCTTCTTCTTCTTCCTTAAGGCTGCACTCTATGCCCTGCACGGTCTCTCTCCCTAGAGCCCAGTCTCTCCTGACCGCATGTGCAAAGTACGAGTCCTATTTCTAAGGAACATTTTGGCTATATTTCTCCTAAGACTGGCTTGTTCGTTCTTCTGCCAGCCCATGGTACACTTAATATTCTTCACCAGCACCATAATTCACATTCATCAATAATTCCTCAGTCTCCCATTTGCATGTGTGAGAGGGAATGGAAACTACCATCACTTGGGTCAGGTGCATCTTAGTCATCAAAGTGAAATATTATCTCTTTAAGACTTTAAGGAGACTTTGTTCAGCAGCTTTACCAAACATGGTAGGTTTTAAAGTGAGATATTAATGTGCCAGGTGAAATAATTTCTCATTATGAAATATTCTCAAATTTGATTTTAATAATTTTAAACATTTTAAACATTTAAGTGAAAATGAAGGAAATGGCATTTGGTGCTATCTATAAAACATTAATTTCATTAAATATTGAGTTGAAGTACTCCTTCCTACTCTAATTTACTTTTTATAACATTTAAAAATTCCTTTTAATGTTCCTTAATTCTTTTCAATATAACCTTTGATGTCTTTGTTTTTCCTGTTGCATCCTTACTTTTTATCTGTTGCCAGTCTAAGATTAATTATTGAAGTGAAAAATATTGGAAGTGGAAGTAAACAATTCTATGCAATGCCATGCAGTGACTAGGACCATAGCTTAAAAAACAGTGTTATTGGCATAGAGTTCACATATCATACAATTTAATCATCCAGTCATATTAAGAAATGTTGTACACTCATCGTCACAATTAATTTCAGAACATTTTCTTCCCATGCTCACTGTTGTTAGTTCCCCATATCCCCCAACCCTCTCCTAATAAGGCACAACTGGACCGATCAGTAAATCATAAGTGAAGAAATCATTGAAACAGGCAGGTTTTCTTCTTGCTTCGATGCATAATCAACACCCATGGAAGTCGCAGTCAAGAGAACAAAGGATGTGATGCACTGGGTCAGTCTGCTGCCCAGACCTCTGTAAAGTGGTGGAAATCAAGGGTGTTTGTTACTTGTGGACTAAGGTGTGCCTCACCCCAGCTACGGCATCTTCAGTCACCTCACAGGCATCTGACAGTTGGACATTGAATGAAAAAGCCAAGCAGAATCAATGCACTTGGATTACAGTGCGGGCAAAGGTATTGAAAGTACCACAGACTGCCCAAAGAACAACAAATCTGTCTTGTGACAAGTAGAGCCGGCATGCTCCTCAGAGTTAAGGGTGGCAAGAATTCATCTCAAGTACTTGGGACGTGTTATCATGAGAGACCAGTCCCCCGAGAAGGACTTCGTGCTTGGCAAAGTAGGAGGGCAGAGTAAAAGGGGAAGGCTCTAGACAAAAAGGACTGACGTGGTGGCTGCATCCACGAACCCAACCCCCGAACGACTGTGAGGACGGCACAGGCACCACTTCATCCGCTGAATTCAGAGTCACTGCGAGTCAGAGCTGACCAGACAGGACCTCACAGTAGCGACTGTGATTTGCATTTTGAAAACATTTCAGAGAAATCAGGTTCTCATTTCTGCATCTCAGAAACATGCACAGAGGTTGTGGACATAAGAATTTAGAAATTGAGAAGTGACATTTTGAAAAGCCTCTGAAGTAGTATTAGAGAAATGAGTAGGGCTCCTGTCACTCTGGGGTGTCACTATGAATCAAGGTCAATTCAATGGCAGGGAGAACTTACCCAGGCAGATTCACCTCTTGAGGCTAGTTGGTGAGCGCGCTTGCAATGTGCTGAAGTGCACTGACCCCTTTGCAGAGTTATCGCTTGATAGAGTTCATTCCTGCACTGTGTAAGCTTCTTGCACCTGTGTTTAACAGACTCTCAAAGCTTTTTAGAGTTCACCTGTAGGTTAAGTGGCATTCCTGCCTTAGTTTTCCAATGTAGATTTGAATAAAACTGATAGGCACCATAGAATACTAGGTTAGAATACTGCGTATCACTTAAGGACCTGAAGGTTTTTTTTTAATACAAAAACTTCTATACATATATGAAATACAATTTGGATGCGAACATTCAAGTCTTACTATGTCCTATATGGAAGGAAATTTGCATATATCATTGAATCTGGTCCTTTGTTACAAAGTATTCTTTAAAAAAGAAGATAGTCTTACCAATTTATATAGACTCCAGAAAAGTTTATATAAGAGTTATCTTAGGTTCTACTTGATTTAATATGTATGCAAGTTTTGTCTTTGTTTCATTTTTAAACTCATATTGTATTGTTACTTTCAAATGGAGTATTTTTATTATGTATAACATTCAAGTTTGTAGATTAATGCTGAAGTATTTGATGCTATGTATGTGTTGATAAATGGCTGGTCATACTTGATATTGATTTGACATTTATATTGAAATTTAGGAACAATAAAATATCAGCAAAATTCAATCTGCCAATTGGTAATCTAGCAAACATGATGTTAAATCAATAGTCTGAAGAAGGAGTATTACATAAATAGGAAGCAGTATTTGAGAAGGAAATTAGACTAAAATGCATTCTATCCTTATACCATTAAAATTATCAACTTTGGTAGGTTTTTAGTCACAAAAATGGAAGGGAGGCTTCAAAAAGTTCATGGGAAGGTTCCATCAATTCTATTTTTCTGTGAAATTTTTGTAGTGCCTTTACAGCGTCTATTACAGTTGGCATGCCAAACCAAAGTCAACTCACTACCAGTGAGTCAATCCTGATTCACCGTGAATCCGTACAAGGTGACTGAAGCCATAAGTCTTTACAGAAGCAGATGTGGTAGCTACATACTATCCTGTCAACCTGAGGGTATTTAGAGTGACGGGGTGGACTTTAGCCTGTCAATCAGGTGGTAGCTTGATGATCTCATTTGGAGATGCAGCAGAGATAAATAACTCCCTGGAGGCCAGACACACACTCTGTTTCACCTTCCTGTTGACAAGCCACATGGAACCCACTCTGATGGCAGCCAGAGGTCCGGAGCTGGAGGAACCATGTGGAGACCCGCACCAGTGTGGAGATGCATCCACTGCCACTGGATCCGCAAGAGTTTTCACCCACTGGCCTGTGATTTCCCTGCACTTGGCATTATTGCGAGTGGCTGTGCAAACCTGAAGAAGAATGTATGTACTTGAATTGGATTTACGGGTTAATAGCAGACTTGTGGACTTGATCTGGACTAGACTATGATATTCCCTTGATATACAATTACTCTGATATAAAGATCTCTTCCACACATATGAGTGTCTCTGGATTTGTTTCTCTAGTCAACAAATCTGCTGTCTTGACACAGCAGATAACCTTGTTCCCTCATGGACAGTGGCTTTGAATCACAAACCCAACTCGGCATACAGAAGAATCATATCTTAAACTTAAAAAAGTTAAAACATTGTACACTGTCAGATATTAAATTTAACTTTAACACTCCACTTTCTATGTGCTTTTATTTTTATTATTTAAATCTTCATGGCCAGGGCTTTTAAAGAACAGTGTTTTTAGTAAAGTATTTTTAGATATGTGTATCTTTAGACAGATATTTATGCATGCATGTGATACAATTTCTATTGATCATTTAAGAAGTTTTAAGTTGGTAATACATATTTCCAGTTAATGATAAAAAATTATGAGCTTACTATGATACAGATACAGCCAGTGAGATAAACTGTACCATTCCACAATGACACTATATTTAGACATAATCAGTCATTGAACATTTTTGAAAAGTGGTCCTCTTTACAATGTCTTTTGTCAACTATACCCAAAAAGAATATGGACTGAACATCAGCACTTTGGTGACTCAGCTGTTTTTTTATATCCTGTATTTTCTCTGCATAGTGTGCTATTTTGCTGAGACTGAAAAAATCTTAATAATAAAGCCTTCAATCATTTTTTGTAGAAAGCCATTTTATTTGCATCACAGGAGCAGTGTTTCTTTTCTTTTTATAAAAGAATAGCTAAATTAGAGGTACTTTATGCCCAGAGTGCAGACTTTTAAGACTGTGGTAGAACCAGTTCCATTATTCAGATTTAGAGACAAAATGAAAATCACTGCACTGTGTTTTGACAGAGTTCTACAAGTTATATTTACAATGTGCAAAATCTCTCAGTGTAAATTTGTATCTCTTAAAAATTTTCAGACTTTATAAATGAAATCTAAACAGTCTCATTTTTCATGTTGGTTTCTGAGAGTCACCAGTATCCATTTCTATATGAGTTTAACTTTAATATGATTTTTGTTAAGCTTTAGACCAAAGAGATCGTAATTGCATTTCTTGAAAACAAATAGGATTCCTATTTTTCTTTCTTTTTCACATTTTTGGGCTATTGTACTTGTTTAATTCAGGATGCATGCAGGCATCAATTTATAAGGGTCATAGAAATTAAGACACCTTTTAATTTTACTGATTGTTTTCACTTGTGACTTAGAAATTTATTAATGCTCTATACAGGTTTCTGAAATAATTTATCATCTATCAATTACTAGAAACAAAGAATGAGAGATTCTTATCTGCTAGGTGCAATTGAGGGAACTTATATATCTATTTTTCTGCTACACAAGAAATAAACTTTAATTTTATCCAAACAATGCAATTTACAAAAATGTGTACATTGACTTTTTCCCCCTCCCACTGTCATGATTCCAATTCTACCTTACAAATCTGGCTAGACCAGTGGATGTACACTGGTACAGATTGGAACTGGAAACAAAGGGAGTCCAGGACAGATGATCCCTTTAGGATCAGTGGTGAGCCTGGTGATACTGGAGAGTTGGAGGGGAGGTGGGGTAGAAAGGAGAAACCAATTATATCCTCCACCCTCAGGAATGGACAGCAGAAAACTGGATGAAGACAGAAAGTGGACAGTGTAAGACATGACAAAATAATAATAATTTTTAAATTATCAAAGCTTCATGAGGGAGGCGTGACCAGGGAAAGGAGGGGAAAAATGAGGAGCCGATATCAAGGGCTCAAGTAGAAATCTAGTGTTTTGGGAATCATGATGGCAACAAATGTACAAATGTGCTTGACACAATGGATGCATGTGTGAATTGTGATCAAGTTGTACAAGACCCCAATAAAATGATTTTAAGTGTACATTGTATAGTATGTTTATTTAAAAATGTGTCAAAATTATGTTTAATCATGATCATGTGCTGGAAAGAAAAAGAATGTATGAGCATGGATCCTGGTTCCCCTGACATTCAAGGTTTAGTTACAGAGAAATTAGAGATGATTTTAGTGATATGAAAAATTAAGAAAATAATTAAAACAGTGGTAAAATTGGTATAGGTTTTGCTTGTGGTGTATCATGAAGAAATATAAATAATTTATTTCTTATGTTTCTATAATTTTCCAAAAGCTTTAAAATTTGTCAATACACTATTTAATTGATATTCAAATTTCTCACCTATTTAACTTTAATATTATTCATATTTTATGGAATGGAAACATACACATGAAAAATAAATTAATTTTGAGTTAAAATGAGTGTAAGTGCCCAGTTGTTTTGGATTAAAATCATGCATAGAACCCTATACTGTAAAATTAGTTGTATCTAATTTCATCCAAAGTTATGCCATGTGTTCTGTCTCTACTTAATATTCCTATGCTTCTTATTTTTTTACTTTTAAAGAGAATACAGTTACCACCTCACCTGGTTACTATGAATAATAAATAAGATATGGATGAAGTAAATGCCATCTGGGAAGCACATTAGTCACCTTGTGTTGACAGCAGACATCCTATAGAATGTGGCTTCATGCAATGTGTCTGTTACCTTTCTTATAGTAGAGCATTGTGGTAAAAAGGGAAAAGCATGAAGCGGGATGGGAAGCTTGCCAAAAAAATAACCATGTGTGTGCATGTGAGCTTATGTGTGTGAATTAGGCATCTCCCTATTATTGGGAAGGGTGGTATTCATCAGTAGATATTTTGCATAACCATTACTTTTCTGTAGGGTCCTAGAACCTGCTCAAAAACCAAAAACTCGCTGCCATGGAGTCAATGTCCGTTTATAGTGAGTGGCTTTATTGGACAGGGTAAAATAGCTGCCTGCCGTTTCCAGGACTGTAGCTCTGTGGGGGTGGACAAGCTGGAGCGTGCATGCTGCTTTCAAACTGATGGCCTGGTGGTTAGCAGCCAACATGTAACCATCATATCACCAAGGGTCAGTATATAATCTTAGAGGCAAATTATTTAGGGGTGAGGGGAGGTAACAGGATTAGTAGAGTGTGAGGTTCATAGTCCATCTTTGGAAACAATGGACTTTACGCAAGCCAAGTTATTTCATTTACAAAATACATTATTTGTCAAATAATCATCATTGATAGCCTCTGTAATTCATTGTGAGGCTGTGATGCGCTGAACTAATGTAATTCATTGTATGTCCTGCTACTATAATTCCATATACTATTCTGGAGAGCTGAATGTTGTTTTTTCCATCCTTCATACAGCTGCCTCATACGGACAGTGGATACTGTTGTCTAAGTTTATAAACACAGCAATGAAACTCAAGCCAATTGGAAATTCTGAGTAATTCATATGTAAATATATACCTCCTTTACACTTGGCTTCATCCCTTCATGTATCTATATTCACTCTACCTGTACTGAAGTCCTCAAAGTCTATGACTTAGGAAGGTCTTTTACTTTAAGTAATGCTGATTCTGAGTAATGGGTTTGGGAATAAAGGCAAGCAGCACTAAAGTGAAGGTGACATGGGCCACTTTCAGCTGTTGCTTTTCCTTTTTAGATCAGCAGCATGAAGTCGTTACCTTTTGATGCTCAAACCACTCCAAATCAGAAATCCCACAGTCCATGATCAGTACCTGAATGGTTATTTTCATAAAGCATGGCTATGCATTGGGCTGTGAACCACAAATGACCCACACTCCAAAGGGAAAGAAGAAGCTTTTATTCCCATAGTTACAATTTCCAAAAACCACAGGGTAGTTCTACTCTCTCCTGTAGGGTCACCCCTGTGAGTGCGAATCAGCTTAATCGATATGAGTTTGGTTTCTTGGTCTCTCTGAATACATCGATGTTGCAGAGCATATTTCCCTTGGGCTTTCCATGTAACTCCTGGCCATGATTACTTGATTGATAGAAGATAAAATACCATATACTCTGCCATGCACTGTAAGATAGCCAAAAAAATGATTAGCTTCAAATCTCAATATTCTTTGGACAGGTTATTGGGAGAGACCAGTGTCTGGAAAAGGATATCATGCTTCCTAAAGTATAGGGGCAACAAAAAAGATACGCTCTTGCCCTCTTGACACCATGACTTGACACAGTGGCTACAACAACACTGGGTTGAAACATAACACATGCGAGGATAGGGGCGGGCTTTCTGTACTTTTGTACATAGAATATCACTTAGAACAAACTACACAGTACCAAACAACAACGACATGAAGGGGAAAAAAATATAAGACTTGATGGGCTTTTTTAGATTTGGGGAAATCAATCCTAAGTAGGCCTGAGAAAGCACTCCACAATTCAGATCTTTTGTTTGCAGGAAATTGAAGAATAACACACCTGGAAGAATTCTGTTTTTCTTTGAGCCAACAATTGCCATCAATTGTGTCCTCTGTATGTTTAAATGGAACTGAAAACCCTATTCAGTTTGGGCTGCACAAAATGTTTGTATTGAAATAAAGCAACAATAAAGTGTACAAACAGCCCTTTCAGCCTGATGTTCTCTTTTGTTTCTCCTCTTGTTTGATTCTTAGCGTGGGCTTTCCAGAGGCAAGGCAAGACACAGAGATGAGTTCTGTAGTATTTGGTAGTGATTTTTACCATAGTGCATACTAGGCTGTGACAGTCATGCTTCAGTACGGATTCTAAACACTCTTTGTTTGGAGAGAAAGCATTGACGAACTCTCCAATGCAAAGGTGAGAAAAGCCCTTGGCTACCAACCCAAGGTCTGCGTTTCCACCCCCTGGAAGAGAGACACCGCAGTCTGCTTCCACACAGATTTCTCAGAAATCAGACTCACAACCATCAAGTCGATTCTGACTCGGTCTGACCCTATGAAGGTCTATAGTCTTGAAAATCCTAAAGGATGGTTATACTTCATCCTGCAGCATCCCTAGCAGTCGTAGTTGCCTCTTAACTCCTAACAGATTCCCTCCCACCAGTGAGTCCTTTCAAAAGAAGTACACGCTGTGTGTTTATATGGCAAAACATCAGGTAGTATAAAAATCAGTCATATAGTTGGATAACTTTCAGCCTTTTGATACTTAAACCTTTGCTTCTACAGAGCATTATAATGTTAAGCTGTTTAGTGATAACTTTTCATTACTATAGGCTATGGGACTTTTTAAATAGGCAGTACTCAAATTGCACATGTATTTCAGTAATGGAAAAAAATGAAACTCTGCTATAGTCTGCTGCAGTCTGGCACACATTTTGTTGAATGATATTATTACATGGGTTGTAGGGTTCTTTAGAGTCTTTTGAAGAATGGCCAGAGCGTTTCCATGCATTATTTATATAGAGAAATGTTTTAAATAAAGGAATGATCTGAACTATTCATGAATTAAGCCAAATATTTATCTTACGGCATTATTGATATAAATTTTGTCTTGTTCCCTGAAAATCACGCAGTATTTACAGGGTCAGGAGCTTTCTAGCCAAAATCTTAGGCATTATGCTAGCTTTCCCACTTTGGAAATTATCACTGTCTTTTCCTTTGCCTGGTATGCTTGGAAATCGCAAGGAGGCCCATGAGAATATGTGCAGAGTCACGTTCTTGTTGTAGAGGGGTGTTGGAGCTTTGGGGTGATCAGCAACCATGGTTGACTAATTTACTTTTTTTCAGGTTCTATTAAATGGCATTTTGTGATTAACTCCCAGCTTAGCCTCTTTGATTGGTAGTCTTATCTATATAGTGACCCATCTTCAATGAATATATAATTTTCTTCCCATTCTCTGCCACACACTGAGCTGGAAACTAGAAGATAAGAATGGTAACAGTACAATCTCTAACCTTTTGTAGTGTTTTTTTTTTTTTTTGATGGAGTACTTTACTTAGTCCTGCCTCTGGATGAAAGAGTTACCAGTAAGATGAATTGAGAAGTAGCTTTGGGTTAGCCCTTTCGGTTTTGTAAAATTAAATAATTTTTTCACTAAATGATTTTGAGGAGAATTGAAAGTGTTTCCATTTGTATAAGAGTTAATGATATCCTGAGAGACTCACAAGTGAAAATATTCCTTCAAGAGGCTGGCAAGATACTCAGATCATAAGTAATGATCAAGTATTTATTTATTAAGTCATGTTATAGGGCCAGCATTCAGTTGGTTATTGGGGGTTCAATGATAAAACAGACATGGACTTCACTCATTTATTCAAAGAGTATATAGTTTTAGATGCACCCGGGGTGTTGTGCAGGGTTTAACTCACCTGGAACACACATGTTCTCTCTGGGGAAAATGCAGGGATGAAGGTAACTCATGATTTGTTTATTGCTAAGGGGACAGTCATCGATTCTGATGATAAGCAGGCTGATACCCTCATTCTCCACACAGTGTTAAGTACTTTTCTTCTTGGTAGCCTGGACATTTTGTCCACAAAACTCTGTTTTAACTATTCCCATGCTATTTTACTTGTTTCATTTCTATTACCCATACCTCATATGGGTCAGCCTTCACTTGAGAGATTAGCCTTTTCATAATAATTTTCAATGTGAATTTTCTCATAATGAATCTTCTCATAGTGAATCTTCTAATCATTTGAAGACATGAATGTGTAACTCTATTCATTTAGTCTTTGTGATGGTGCAGTTTAGTCTTTGCCTATTAAGTTTTATTGTTCTTATTTCTCAATATGCCAGGTAAAAGTGCTTTTTAAAAATATTAAATGGAAGTAATATCACATCTCATTAGCTTCCTGTATAAGTAGTATGAGATAATTTTTAATGTACTTTAACATTTTTTTATGTGTGTACATATAAGGTCTGAAGAGTCTACTAAGGCAAAATAAAGTTATTTATTTTAAATGTCTTCTTATATATTCTGAGCTGTGAACACATGTGGAGGCACTTGTGCATTTGTCTGACGTTCTAACAGTTAAGCCTACTTTGACCATTGTCTTGGTAGAGGAAATGGATTAGAAAAAGCTGTAGTTTCCTGCAAATAAGTTAAATAGAAGGTGTTGAGGTATAGAAACAGCCTTAAAAACAATTTTTCTGATATGAGTGAGGGTATAGAAAATAATTAAAAATTTATTTAGCCTATATTTTAGTGAATCCAGGCTATTAAAACATTTCTTGTGGAAATTAACTCCATGGGAGTGAGTTTTTAATCATTCAATCATAAAGTAAATTCTTCCAAACAGTGCTGCAGGGTTCGGCAATACTTGACTTTGCCACCAGAATGTGCTAGAGAGGAAAAAAAGCACAGTGCTACTTTTCTGCTGCACCCTGACATTCATTGCAATGGAAAGATGCTGCTCACCATTACAGGGTATCTTATGGAAGTTAAGAGGTTACCATTTACGTGAAAGATGTCAGGATACAATTTATTATTAAGTCAGGATAGTTATGTCTCTGCTTTGCTCACAGACAGACCTCTTTCCGGTCCTCAGCCTATTGACCTGGTGCCTGCCCTGCTCAGGCAGTGTTACAAAGGGCTGCCAACAAAGGCCCAGTCTGCTCTAAACAGTAAACTGGAGCGAGTCCACTTCAGCTTTCTGTGCCAGCAAATGCCACTCCTCCAATTAGTTGCCCACAGGTAGCCTAGGAGAAGCCAGCCGCACTGTCTCCTTCACTGACTGCTGCAGCGTGAGTGTTGTGGCTCAACTACCAGTCCTCTGTGGTGCCGCAGCTCGCTCTGGGTGCTCTGTGCAGCGATGCTAGAGTCCAAAGGAAGTGCTGAGACTTCTCGTGTGCTGGTACTGAGATCCCCAATTCCCCACTTTCTGAGATGGCTAATTTTATCCTGTGAATCATAATCCAATCAGCATCTGCCCCCACCTTCTTCCCCGCATCCATCAGGATTGCTAAGGTTGTTTGGTGGGAGCAGCAAAGGCGATGGCTGGAAGAGCCACACAGGTGACTCTCGGTCTGCTGGCAGGTGTTTTGTTGTTGCTGTTGTTGCTGCTCTGTGTTACTTTGCCATTTGTTAATGTAGAGTGTTCTCTTTCATGTATTAATTGCAAGATTCCCTCTACTCATTGGCATATCTCAATGAAATATTTTAATAACATAATCTGTTAATTTGAAGAAGACACAGTGGTTTGTTGGAATGCTAACCATAAGGTCAACGAATTGAAACCACCAGATACCCCGCAGAAAGATGAGGCTTCTCCTCCTGTAAAGAGTTACCTTCTTGGAAATGCACAGGGGCAGGTCCACCCTAATCTACAGGGTGGCTGAGTTGACATTGATCAATGAATGGTATTGACCTTGGTTTTCTTTGTGTTTTTTGGTTCTTGTGTGAAGATAAAAGCTTTTAAAATATAGAATAAAAAGATACTTTAGAAATTAATTTCTATGATTTGAAAACATACAATTCATGCAATTGAATATCCATCCTTCATACTTGACTTAAATTGTTTTTTCATAAAGAACACTTATCTTGGGCTGAGCCCCGGTGGTGTAAGTGGTTGAGTGCGAGACTGTGGCCAGCAGGCTTCCTGGTTCAAATCCAGCGGCGGCTCTCAGGAGCAGCGCTGGATAGCTCCCACGACCACCAGAGGGCAGTGATGCCAACAAAAAAACCAAAACAAAAACATAGCAACACTTATCTTTTCCATTAACTTAAGTTTCAGATCTTTTATAGATGAATTTATGTGCCCTTTAAATATGATGAACCTGAGACTAGTGTTGAAGATATAATTCTAGGTGGAATATACTTTTTAATATTGTGGGCAAATTAAACCTAAAGAATCTGCTGTCCCTCAGCTTTTCTAAATTCTCATATGTCATTAGAGACATATGGTGTATGAGACTCATTAGGTGTATGAGTATTTTAGATTCTTTATTTTAAGAATCTTTAAGCACCTAGGAGGTGCTCATAATAATGTTTTTTTTTTTTTCGTGACAAGAATTCCCTTTTCCATTAGGGAACTACAGCTTATTTCTCAGATTCCAAAAGTCAGTGCTAATTTTATTGCTGCCATAAAAGTACAAGAGGAGGATAAAATAGTAGAAAGATATTAATATTATCCTGGGAGCAATTTCTGTCTTTTAATGCTAAAAGACATAAAACTATGGAGGCATTTTTCTAAATTCTTTTATAATAATATAACTGATGATAAATGATACATGCATAATTTTAGCAGAAAAATGTGACATTTCTCTGAATATTGTTCTAGATATTTGCCATTTTATTTTCACTTTGCAATCCAAATAGTTCCTCCAGGTCAAAAATTTATATCCTTTGTACTCAGTAAAGTGATCTTAAGCACGATATTGAAAATTATATCATAAAATAGGGCTTAAAGCCAAGGAGAGCTTGCCTGTTAAAATCTTACAAACCATTGAAAGTAAAAAAGAAAACCTGGTAAGATCTCCAGTAGCTTAATATTTTGTTGTATTAATTTCCCATTGAGCTATAATAACAGATTGTCCCAAACTTAGTGAGTTAAAAAAAATTGTTATCTTACTGTTTTGTGCACTAAGTAGTTTGACAATGGGTGAGTAATTTGTGTCTTGTTTTAGATTCATTGGAGAATTTGAGTTAAGAGCCTGGTTTCCATTTATGGAAATATAGAGGTGAGAGAGTATATCCAATTGTTACAGATTAGACATTTAGAGTGTTGGTGGTACTACTGGGAGAAAGATCAGATATCTGCTCCTGTAATCAACTAAAATGCTGTGTTTCAAAGTTTGGAGACAATGTATGAAAAGATAAAGTCCAGAATGTCCGTCTTTCTTTTGTTAAGGCAGAGAGACAGAAATATTTTATGTATGCAGGGGCTTCACATGTTTTGTGGGTAAATTCCCTTTTTTTTTACTCCATTATATCATGAGCATTTTCAAGCCACCTACTAAAGAGTACAAATCAGAGAAAAGAGATTTGAAGACACAGAAAATATAGAAATAGGTGAATTTATTTAGTTGAAATGAAAGGAAGGAGCCATTTGACTTGGATAGCAGAAGTGACATACTTGGCCACTGAAACAATGATAAAAGGATAAAAGTAAGAGTCTGGTGCAGAAAAGTCTAGTAATCCATCAACATGATAGCTTATTTTATTGTTTTCTTCCATGAATCACTCACCTACCTTGTCTCTAAATTCTTGTTATTTTTATGGTGATTTCCTTGGTATAATTTCTGTCTTCTTGAAGACTATGAAATCAAAGACCAGACCTATGTTTGTCCAATTCCCAAGATTCCATGTGTGCAACTGCATAATCGTCTTTAAAGGAAATCTTGTTGATTGTTTGATCTACACATGATAAATACCTGACCTAGAATGAAACTGAGTTTTGATGCATTGGCTGACGGAACCACTGGAACTGAGAGCTTGAGGTTTCAGAACTGCATATTTGGATATAATTTTATAGTCTTTGCTGATGATCTACAACCTGCCCTCAAAGATCTGCATGCATTAAATTGTAAGATGTCATTTTTTTAAACCTCTAAATGTGGAAGGGATGAGTCAGCCTAGCTGGGATTTTAAACTTTAGTTCTAGGGACACTGCACAACCTAAGCCATTGCCAACATATTACTACTATAAAGATTCTCTACTAGGCAGGATGGCCTATTGTGTCAACCTAGATCAGTTTCTTTCATTGAAAGGAAACATTAGGAAGCAAAAACATGAGAATGACTGTTGAAGGACAATGACAAGGTTACCTCCTTCAGTTGCTTTTTGAAAGTCTGTTTCGTTCTTCTTTTACTTTTTCATTCCCTAATAGTCTCGATGTTCAGGAAGAAGAGTCAGATGTAATGTATTTTTCCAAGGACAAGATTAAGTCAAATCAATTTTCTCCCTAAGAAAGCTAATAATATGTAAATCGATATACAAATGTCAGTGAACACACACAGTATAAAGATTTCTGAATGTACTTGGGAACCTTTCTCCGACCAGATCTCAGGAATATGATATTATTCATAAAATTGCAAATATAGTCATACAGCTTGATGGAGAAGATATAGATAAAAATATTTGGAAAATTATGATAGAAATAATTGGAAGTCTCTTGATATACATATTGATAATTTACATCTTAATCATACATATAATAAGTCTAAGGATAAAGTACTAGAACTTGATCTTTAGTTTTGAATGTAAACACTTAGTTTAGTTATTCTTTTTTGGGAAGTAGGCATTACTGCCTTCTGGTGGTCATGGGAGTTACCTAGCCTTGCTCCTGCAGAGCCGCCACTGGATTTGAACCGCCAAGCCCAGGGGCCGTAGTCCCGCACTCAACCACTATGCCACCGGGGCTCAGCCCCAGTTTAGTTATTCTTAAATAGGATTTGAATTTAAATATAAGTGAAGTGTGTACTTAATGATATTAATCAATGGATTATCCTAAAGGAGAATGAAAAATACTTCCTACTGAAGTAATTCAATAATGCTAAACTGAATTAGAAAGATACAAAGATAGGAGGGGGGAAATATCAAACCTCTCATAAACAAGAAGATGACTGTCATTTTTTTCAGTTATTTCATTATTAGATTGACTTAAAGTTTTTATAGCATTTGGACTGATTAATTTTCTTTTTCAAAATTTTAAATATTTCTCCAACTTTCTAAAATAATAAATATTATCATTGTAGTCAGAAAGTAATTATAAATGTTAATTTTAAAAGAAAAGTTTCTAAAAGCCTACATCCTTATGTAGGATTTTGATTTAAGATTTGATTGTTTCTGTGTTAGGTGTCCTTCTGATGCATTTTAATCCTGTTGTTGCCCTCTAAATTCTCAGTCCGCATAGACGAGAGGAACAAATTTCATAGACACGCATATAGATATAAGGAAAGGGTTTATATACAAGAGGAACAAGACATTGAGCCCAGTCCAGTTCAAAGTCATAAGTCCGATATTAACCCACGTGCCCGAAATCAGTTTATAAAGTCACCTTCCGACCCACAAAGTCACAGGTCAGTGGGTGCAGAATCCCCGCGCTGGCAGGGCTCTCCCCATGGCTCCTCGCTTCCAAGGCTCAGGGTTCATCCACAGCAGAAGCAACTCAGCGCTGGCAAAGGTCTCCATCTGGCTGCCCCAGCTTCAGAGGTTTGGCTCCATCAGGGCAAAGCTGTGTGGTCTCTCCGCCAGCTCTTCCAGCTTCTCGGACACTGCCAGCTTGTCTTGATTAATCGCCTCTGAGACTAACTCCCAACAACTGGGGAAGATAGCTTCTCATCTTCATGAGGGAAATATCACGAGATTTCCCAGAAGTCTCAGGAGGAAGCCATGCCCACATAGAGGCCTCATTGGCTACTCAATGGCTATCTCCATCCAGATTAACAGGCTAGACTCCACCCCTACATTTCAATCATAAAATTAACATAAGCACATTACTGACTGCCACACTCTGCC
The DNA here is from genome assembly GCA_004026705.1 of Nesogale talazaci. Lineage (NCBI taxonomy): Eukaryota > Metazoa > Chordata > Mammalia > Afrosoricida > Tenrecidae > Nesogale > Nesogale talazaci. Next base: position 62,552 of record PVJH01005129.1, read on the forward strand.
TTTCACAAAATGAATGAAATATCACATACAATAAATGAGAGTATAGCATCTACTGAGCTTAGTAATAAAACAAATATTTTAAAAGATATTTCAAGATCACAAAACGTTGCACAGAGTTTGGTTTGGTTTGATTCATTGGTTCAGTTAATATACCTGAATTGGTGTAATTTCTACCCTCCCATGCACTATGTCAAGACAGGTTCTGAACCATTTTAATTGAAATTCAACTAACTTATGCCCTCTTACGATGTATCTTATTGGGGTCTCTGATGGCATAGTGGCTATGAGTTGAACTGCAATCCACAAGATCAGCAGTTCAAAACCACCAGCTGGAGTGCAGGAGAAAGACAAAGCTGCCTACTCCCATCAAGAGTTACGTTCTTGGAAATTTACAGCGCAGTTAAACTGTCTAGTATGTTGGCTCAGAGTGGTACCTATGTGTCACCATTGACACTGATAGCAATGTGTTTGCTTTGGTTTTGGTTACAGGGTGTCTTGGTTAAGTTTTCCATAGGCTATTAGAAAAATCTGGCATTTTTGTATGATATATTCAATGTACTATCATTCAGGTCATATAGGTTGAAAGTTTTAAAACAGATCATTTTAATTGTTTAGTCTTAACATAGCTCTCAATTTTTATTTATCCAATCATCTCCTACTGAAGACCAGCATGTGTGTACTTCTATATGAGACAAACTGCCCTCCACCCTCCCCCAGCCACTACCAAATAGAGTTTCCTATTTTTTTAAAAAAAATTTATTATGGTATACCAAAATTCATTTTCATTAGGTTGATTTGACTCATAGTACCTACCCAATAGACTCCATTTTTAAGCATTAATAAGTTTATGGGCTTTGAATATGTAATCTGGCCCTGGCTCAGGTGAGTTAGTCTTGGTTTTCCTTGCTGGTTGTGGGGACTGAGGTCAGCTGGCCAGCTGGACATTTGGATGACATGACTTTTCTTTCTCTGATGTATTCTCAAAGCCTTTCCTCCCTCTGTGGGCCCTCTGAAGGAGTACAGGCCTACCTCAAGAATGCAGACAGTTGGGACTGCTTGTGCTGAAAGTGAACCAGATTCACAGGGAGAGCATTAATGTGAATACTGGGAAATATGGCCCATTGGGTGGCACTGAAGTAACACTCTTAGATAGGCACTTAGTTTAAGATGCAGTGCTCTAGGGGGACTTTTTATGCTAACTAAAGAACCTGGGGCTTTTCCTTACAGGCTGGATAGATATAGTGTGTGGATTTCAAAAGTGAGGAAAATGGTTCTGTAAGTGCCTTGGGTAGAACTGTAGAGGAGGGATTTGGGGAGAACAAGACTGTCGATGAGACCAGTTCAGAATTAGTGAATGATTCGCAGTAGAAGTAGTTGAGGCCAAGTTTATAAAGTCTTTTCTTTTCTTTTTTTTTGGCTTCAGGAAGTTTCCTTTGATCTTTGAGAAGAAATTTATTGGGAAAATAAATAAATAAGCAAACAAATAGATAAGGAGATAGTTCAAAAGATCCAGGGTAAAGGATAAATTTAGTGTGGTTAAATAGATAGTAACATTATTTATGCACATGGGGGAGACAGATGGAACATCTTTTTAAAAAAATATAAATTAAGGCTAATATTGTCTGAGGAGTACAGTTAGAATTTATGACAGTTACATGGTTATATAAGTTCTGGACAAGAGGGGAATCAAAAAATAGAAGTTAATAGGATACAAATGAAATTTTCGGCCCCTACAATAGTTCAGCTTTTCAATAACAGTGCAGTAATGCTTCCTTTTAAAAGAGGTGGAGTTACCAGAGTTCATTAGTATACATTTTCAAACTGGTGAGACTTACATGTCACACAATTTGAGGTTTATTGGGAGGGACTAGTCACTGTAGGACATTGACGTCATGCCTGGTAAAGTGGAGGAAAAGTAAAAAACAAAACAAAACAAAAATAACCTCAGTGGCATGGATTGACCAAAGAATGCAAACTAGACCCAAACCTAGGCAGGCAAAAGCTAATGGTGCAGAAAAAGCAGGTGGTCCTTGGTTCTGCGCTGAGGGAGTATCAAATGCATGATTCCTCGTAACAAAGCAGCACATTGCATGAGTGAGGAAGGAGGTTGTAGTTGTTGGATTACATATTTCCCCCCTTCCCGGGCATCTCTGCTGTTTCTGAAGCTCCACATGAGAATTCTAATGAACATCCTGCACTGAAACCCACTGAAGAAAAAATGATGGCAGGTTGTAATTCAGGGAAGCAAAGGTCAAAGGGCAGAGCCCAAACTAACAATAAATTTATAGCTGTTACAATTACAAATAATTATTAATTCACAATTTATATATATGAACTTTCTTTAAAAAACATTAATAACCATTCATGGGGTTACCCAATCACTGTTATAACTCTGTCATCTAAGAAATCATAACTCTGTCATCTAAGAATTCAACCCCATGTTTTTTTATCAAAATAAGTACACCCCTTATTTTACATTGATCTTGTGACCGAATCTGATCCCACTCTGGAAAAGTTCAAACATGTTTTTTATATTTCTCTAGATCCCTAATTGGTAAAAGTCAAATAATGTTCACCGAAAGTCAGTTCTGCAGTTTTTCCTTTGTAACACTGTCTTTTTCCATGATGGTCCTAGAATCCTTCTTAATATGATCCCCCTGCATTCTCTTTTTATGCTGCCATTCACTCTTCCTTCTTTGGCCTCCGAAGGTTATTGGACTTTTCCCATAGTTTTATCTTCTTCCTATTCATTTGCAGTCTATTCCAAATATAAGCGAAATCCTATACAAAACTGACTTTGAACAGATAATTGCTAAATAAATTCTTTGGCTCTGAAAATACCTCCTAACGCCTTTCCTTCTTGTCACTTATTTTCGGTCTACCAAATTTAAATGATCAGTTTATCTAGTGAACACGCTGAGCCCTTTTACTTTGCTGTGCTTCACTCCCTCTTCTGAAAAATGGTGACAATTGCAGCATTTTCCTCTGGGAATCCTTCAACTCTCTGCCTTCAGTACAGTCTAGCTCTTAGCCTCTCTCTAAGACAGGGTCAAGCTGCTCCTGTGGGCTTTGCAGATGGAAATTCTTGGTTTTATTTGGGGGGGGGCATCACTGTCCCCTGATGGGAGTGGGAGGCCCAGCCTTGCTCCTGGAGAGCTGCTGCTGGATTTGAACCGCCAAGCCTGTGGGCCTTAGTCCTGCACTCAACCACTAAGCCACCGAGGCTCAGACCAATGACAATTCTTTAAAGAAGTAAAAACCCCTCCTCTTGCAGGTGGTTTTGAACTACTAACCTTGCAGTGAGCGCAACTTATAGCCCACTATGTCAGCAAAGATCCATTGAGTCTGTCTGAGGAACTCTATGTGCTGGTCTGCTTAGCACATGTCTGACTACAGATGGCAGCGAGTGTGGTTTGGAGTTTTATTCCTTTCTAATGACATCTATTATTTATTGACAATATAGAATCATGTGCCATTCTCACACACTTGTGCACACATATGCATGCACATCTTGATTTGGTTGATTATTACACATGAATGTACATTGCCAAAAATATTTTGAGACGTATATGAAAAATATGCATTTTATAAATGTAAATTATACCTCTATAAATTACTTGGAAAAACATGTAATTAGATGCAGAAGAGTAGAATGGTCAAATTTGTGGGTTCCAAACTGGACTTGGCTTTAAATCATGGCTCCAGCACTAATTAGCTGTATGATTTGAAGAAAGTAATTAACATTTTTGAATATCAGTTTCCTCATCAGACCTGCATAGAAGAAGTACTTAGCTTCTAGAGTTTTTGAGGTTAAAGTAAATAATATAAAATAGGTTCTACCAAATTTTAAATAACCCATAAATGTGAACTAATCATGTGACGTAATCATGTCTTTTGACAAATTATAGCATTAGTTTGAAAATAGAATAATATATATGTATTCTATCTTTACCAAAATAATATGTTGCTTCATAAAAATAATTAGGTTTATACTTTTTTATCTCTGATCATCTCCAGCGTTTAGCATGAGATCAAATTTTAAAGCATCAAATTCAATATTCATTGATTGACTTGACACTGACAAGTAAGCTATCCTAGATCAGTAGACAACATTATTTATTTGAAAAACTGATTAAATGGGCTATTCTTTGACTAGTTGTGAAAATTGTATCCTTGAGATTTAAACAAAATCCACCCAAAGTGTAGCTATTTCTTTGCAGCAAATTTTCAAATGATATGAAAATAAGTTTGTAAGAAATAAGCATACTTTATTTTAATCTCAACTATCCTATTCAAACTTTAAAATCCCAGAAAATTACAGTAATAATAAATAGGAATGATGTCAGATGAAAGAAAATTTTGATCCTCGTGGTTAATTATCCCTTATAAGTAGAGAATGGCTATGATTCAGGAGTTTTAGACATTTAAATCTAAAAGACAAATGTCCAAGTGTTTAATGATGATCCAGGCAATGGTTTTATTCATTATAAATTTAAATTGCCTAGTTAAATTTTAATACTAAAGTACAAGCAGTTAGATTTAATAATCACTTATATAAATTAGAAAAATATAATTGAAGGCTTGAAGAAAATTTATAAGGTTGTTTTTCAAAAAAATGTGAATTAGCTGTATTATAAATTAGTAATTTTAGCTATTTTTACAGTTATACAATTAAGGGTAAAATAATTGCCATTTCACTCCTGATTCTTGGATTGGTGACTAATAATAATTAACATTTATTATAAATCAATGATACTTGGTATATTTCATGTTTTTTTCTTATGACTTTCACCATAATTATTATTCTTATGTACAAATGATATCATTAGTTCTATAACTGATTTATAGCTAAAATGTGCTATCATGAATATGTGCACATTTTTCTTGATAATAACTCATATGTTGTAGGTAGAGAATATCAGGATGATTTTAAGACTATAAAAATAGCTAGCTGAGCCCTGGTGGCACAGTGGTTGTATGCGGGACTATGGACCACAGGGTTGACAGTTCAAATCCAACAGCAGCTCTCCAGGAGCAAGGCTGGGCTTCCTATTCCCACCAGGGCAGTGATGTGAAAAAAAATAGCCATGCAAAAAGTGCTTAGATAATATGTTCCATAGTTGAGGACAATAGTGAATGTTGAAAATATTATTAACTGGAAAAAATTTGGCTCCAGAAAAATCATGAGGAAAATGTGTATATATGTGAATGGACGGCCCTTCCATCCAAGTTTTATTTTGATGAATAACAAGTTGCAAAAATATTTACTATTATAAGTATAGTTAATCATATATTAATAAAGATATAAATACAGTTGAAGGAATTTTTCACTCATTGTACTGAGCTTATTAATTCATCATCATATCTGGGGTGCCAGTCCTATTTCCTCCAGCAAAAGTTTAGGAGGATAGGGCATGTCTAACAGTTTCTAATCAAGAGAAGCTAGTGTGATTACCATGGAAAAAAGGGTTTGTCAGTTAGTTAGAAGAAGTTAGAGTATAATGAATGGGTGATTACCCCTGAGCAGTAAATTAGTGTTCCTAGAAAAGGCATCTTCTCCTGTTAGAGCTATCGAACATGTGGAACACATTACCAGCAATGTGAAGAACCAAGCACCATGAATTCTTAAGCAGAAACCGAGTGCCCTCATGTCATAGTTGTGGTGGCCCAAGGTTTCTTGATTGGGAACAAAGGACTAGAGGACATTTGAACAATACCTAAACCTTAACTTTCCTAATGTAAGAAATAGTTTAGTAGGTGTAGTGTGTTTAGTATTGATTAAAGATTATCCAAATATCAGAAAATATTGATAGTTTATAGAGAAAATTTATAAAGACAATATGAGAAAGATCTGTTCTCACTAGGCATAAATATTCGAACACATATTTGGTGATTTTAGAGACAAAAAATCAAATTGGCAAAGGTAATAGGAAAGAGAGACAGAAAATAAACAAAAAACAAAAGTAAGTCATTATAAAGTATGGCAAAGATTTTACCTATAAATATTTATCACTTTATTTAGTCCAGATTAACTAGAGAAACATACAGAGATAATTATATATATATGTGCTTTATATCAAGGAGTAATTGGATATCAATTAAATATTCCATCCCACTCCAGATCAAGTTCATAAACCCAGTATTAGCCCTTAAGTCTAATGCTAGTCCAAAAATCCTTCCAACTTATGCAATGATGCAAAATGCCGGGAGATCACAGGCCGGTAGATGAAAAGTCTTGTGGACCCAATGGTGTGGAAGCATCTAAATGCTGGCATGGGTTTCCACATGGTTCATCGAGCTGAGTATCGCTCTTCAACAGGAAGGTGAAGCAGAGAGAGGAAGTCCCCAGAATCCTAAAGAGAAGGACATGCCCACGAGGAGGCATCATCAGGCTGTGTGACCTGACTGACAGGTGAGACTCTATGTCATCACTCTTCATACCCTCACGTTGACACAAGGTTTTGTAGCTCCCACACCTATAATATCCCATTGTTGTGTGACTTAAATTATTGCTACTCGGTTACAAAACTCAAACACACACACTCATGCTGACACGCACGTAAGGGCCTTCAAGGCTCATGGTGAATTTCTGATTTTAATCTTATTTTTCTCATGGACATTTTAAGGCCTCTTCACATGGATTAAAAATTATTGTCTAGTTTCTGGTGTTTCAAAACTTTGTTTTTCTGTTCAGGTATAAATGAAGGCCTCATAATTTAAACTTGTCTCAAGAAGATTATTTTGTTTAATGAGTATATATGTTTATATATTTATTTCAGCTTCTTATATTTCTTTCAGTTTATTTTGTGCTATTTTTACAATGATGTGCTAATTTTTATTCTTTCTCCTCCACTTTTATTATCAAGATTTCTTAATTTAGGTTCATTACTAGTCACTTTGGGTGATAGTTCAAATGAATGTTCAATTATATAATTCATTTGATAAATAGATGGTTTATATTACAGAAATTTTCTCTTCCTTTACCTTTATATGTGAATAACAATGTAAGTGTGTTAATCAGAGTACATTAGAGAAACAAATCCACAGAAATCATATGAATATGAGAGAGAGTTTTATATAAAGGGTAAGTGTACTTTCATAAAGCATCCCAACCCAGTGCTGTTCAAGCCCATAAGTCCAACATTACCTCATAAGTCCGATCCTGATTTACAGAGTCCTCCTCAATCTCACAAAACTTACACATGATGATGCCGAATGCAGGAGAAAAGCCAAATCAGTGAGCTTGTAAGCATCTCAGGGCTGGCCGAGGTCTTCACACAGCTTCTCCAGCACCCAGGACTGAATCAGGGTAAACCTATGTGGCTTCTCCTCAGGGATGTCTTGCAGGAAATAACCCTTGCCGGCTGAAGCAGGGAACTGCTTAAGGAAGCTGTACCTTTTTCTGTTCATCAGAGAACAAGAGACCTGAGTTAGAACTAGAAAGGTGAGGCTCACTGAGCCATTTATCTCTCCAGCTTTCAGTTAACACTACATGTATTTATACAGCAGGGTGGCACAATATACTTTACCCATCTCAGTAAGTGAATATATTATTATTAGTTAATTACATATATATTAGCTAATCATTAAAGATTTTAAATTGAAGATTTTTTAGTTCACAGATTTAGTTTTCAAATGAGTACAATTACAAATTGATGTCTTTATCATTGATTTTTTAATACCTTTTTAAACATTGATACTTCCATTGTTAAATATGTCTGCTGTCTGGAATTTTGGAAAACAGATTCTTAAGATATATTTAATGTGGGTAATGATGCCCCCCCCCAAAAAATACACACACAAAAGAAAGATATATTTAATGCTTTGTGTCTGGAAAGAAGCTTAAACCTGTAGCGTGATTCTGATTCTTAATGATCCTGTAGGACAGAGTAGAAATATTTTTTATGCTTTATTTTAATTAATCATTTTATTGGAGGTTCTTACAGCTCTTGTAACAATCCATATATCAATTGTATCAAGCACATTTGTACGTATATTATCATCATTTCCAAAACATAGTCTTTCTACTTGAGCCCTTGCTTTGTTCCCTTCTCCCACACTCAAAAATTAATAAATTATTTTATATTCATATTTTACATCATTTCTTGTCTGCCTTCACTCACTCTTCTGCTGCTTGTCTCTGTGAGGCAGGGTGGGGTTGTACATCAATCATTGCAATCAGTGCCCCCTTTCCCCCTACCCTCATTGTATCCCTACTCTCATTAGTGGTCCTGAGGGACTTATCTGTCCTGGATTCTGTGTGTCAATAGCTTTTAAAAAAAAAAAACTGGTGAAGTTTTTATTAAATCCACAGAAGTGAAAACCATATCGTAAGGGGGTGTACGTCCAGGCCACCAGGGAGTGGGAGCCAGGCCATCAGGAGGTCTAGGGTATAGAGCAGAAGTATTTCTTAATGGCTTCTGATACTGCAAATCTTTATGGAAGAAGATAATAACATCATATCTATACTTTGGAGTGGCTGGTAGGTTTTGATCCACGACTTTTAAGAAGTAAGATGCTTAGCCCACAGTGCAACCCGTGCTTTTTGGAAAACAGCTTACTACAATACAAAGACCTACCATTCCTGGTAGACTTAGGTGACAATCTAGGATGTTCCTAATGCTGCACTCCTGGTGGCACAGTTGGGTAAGCGTTGCACTGCTAACCACAAGGTTGGTGGTACAATCCCACAAGCAGCACTTTGGAGAAAGAAGAGACGTTTTGCTCCTATAAAGATCTATAACCAGAAAACCACTGTTCAGATTTGCTATGCGTTAGAGTTCATTGTAGTCTTTTTGGTTTGGGGCATTTTGTTTACTTATAACAAGCCAAAATACCAAAATGTTGACTACCATTCTCCTATGAGGAAGAGTAGCACTATTCCATTCGACAGAAATATTTATAGAACCTAACAGCATTATCTTCTCCCTTGCAGACACTAGTGGTTTTGAACCACCAATTTTGTAGTTAGTAGCACAACTTGTAACCCGCTATGGCACCATGGGTCCAAGTCTAGACACCAAAATGAAAACCATAACCATAGTCATCAGTTGATTAGAATACATAGTGACTCTAAAATAGAATAGACCTGCCCCTTTGGATTTCCAACACTGTACATCTTTACAGTTGGCCTCATCTTTCTCTGAGGAGTGGGTGGTGGTTTTGAACATTGATCTTGAGATTGGCACCTCTATGGGTAATCCATTATAGCACCAGGGTCCTTTAGAGTCTAATAGCAAGATAGATAACAAAGCAGGAAATCATAAAATATTCACATGTAATAAAATTTTCTGTCTAGTTTCTTGTGTTTCAAAACTTTGTTTCTAAACAGGAGAAAATAAAGGCCTTATAAAATTTTTCATTAAATCATTTTATTGGGGGCTCATACAACTCGTATCACAATCCACACCTACATCCATTGTATCAAGCACTTTTGTTTACCTCATCGTTCTCAAGACACTTGCTTTCTACTTGAACACCTTGTATCTGCTCCTCATTTTTCCTCTTCCTCTGTTCCTCCCTCCTCCATGAACACTTGATAATTTATAAATTGTTATTACTTTGTCATATCTTACACCATCCGACGTCTCCCTTCACCCACTTCTCCACTGTCTGTTCCCCAAAGAAGGGTCATATGTAGATCCTTGCAATCTGTTCTCCCCTTCTACCTCACATTCCCCCTACTCTCCCATTATCACCCTTCTCACTACTGGTCCTGATGATTTCCTCTGTCTTGGATTCTCTGTGTTTTCAGTTTCTATCCTCCAGTGCAGCCAGATTTGTGAGGTAAAATCATGATCATGATAGTGTGGTGTGGGAGGAAGCATTTAAAAACTAGAGGAACATTGCATGTTTCATTGTTGCTGTGCTGCACCCAGATTGCCTCATCCACTCCCCGAGCCTTCTATGAGGGAATGCCCAGTTGTCTACACATGGGCTTTAGAGGTCTACTCTGTATTCCCCCTAATTCATAATGATGTAATTTTTTTTGATGCCTGATAGCTTATCCCCTCAACATCTTATGATCACCTGGGCTGCTGTGCTTCTTCCATGTGGGCTTTTTTGCTTCTCAGCTAGATGGCCTTTTGTTTATCTTGGAGCTTTTAAGACGCCAGACACTATAGCTTTTGAAAGCCAGGCACCATCAGCATTCTTCACCACATTTGCTTGTGCACCTGCCTTCTCTTCAGTGACAATGTTGGGAAGGTGAGTGTCTCAGACTGCTGAATTATCAGAACAAAGTGTTTGTGTATTGGGGGGGGGGCCTACTTGAGTAGGGGCTCACTGCCCATGTGTTTCCTTACAATTAACCCTATAAATACATCTACATAAATCTATTTCCCTTTCATCATATATAAATTTATTTACATATGCATATGCCTCTGTTTAGATTTCTATAAATGCCCTTTCCTTCCTAGATCTTTCCTCTATTTATTTTTACTTTTATCTTGTCCCACTAGCATGTTCAGCCTTCATTTGGGTTTCAGGAATTCTTCTCAGTTACACAGTCTTTGATCCAGCCCTGCCAGATCTCCCACTGCTTCTTTGCCATCAATTTTTGGTTACTTGTTCCCTTTTCCCTGGACTTGTTAACACCCACTCTCTTCTACCAATTACCCCTCTCCCATGTCCCCCCAGAACTATAATCCTGTTGTTCTGTTTTGCACCCTGTTTATCCCACTTGTAGCCCTTTCACATAGACATACAGTGATAACAAAATGCCCCAACACAAGACACTAAGCAGTAAAATAATAACTACAAAAAACCACAATAGCTATGACAACAACAAGAACAACAGAAAAGGCCTCATAATCTTAACTTCCCTCAAGAAGATTATTTTGTTTAATAAGTGAATACTTATGTAGGATACATTATTTGTTTTGTTTTGGTTTATTGACATATTATTTTTTCTTCCATCTAACTTCAGGGCGTTTGTAGACAAGTTTCTCTGTGTACTTTTGCCATATTAGTTTTGAACTGTGATAGGTTTTAAATTTTTTTAGTGTTTTAATAGTATACTAATGGAAGCTAAAATACAAATATTTTAGAATATTCAAAACTTTTACTGAAAATCAATCTCATTTTAAAATGAATTTTTTGGTGGTTAAAATAACTATAAGGCTAACCTTTTCCAAAAAGTTAAAATTTCTGCACAGACACTGCAAAAATAGCATATGAACATTGATTTTAATAGTAACCTCTATGACATTTTTCATATACCCCATATACTCCACAGCAGTAGGTTTGTTTGTTTGTTCATTTGTTTTTGTTGGTTTCATTACATAGACATTGTTCTTTGCATGAATTCCCACATAGTGGAACTTAGCCTCCAAGCCAGTTGACACCTCCTGATCCAAACCCACCACCCTGAATCACATAGTTGACTTTACTGACTTGGCCAACCTGCCTTCGAAGGCTGTTGTGTTTGGCCACCCTGCCCTAAAATAGACTGCTTTTACCTTAAAAACAAGTAAACAAACAAAAATTATATTTCTTGAGACATCAAATTTTACTGGATATCTATCCAGCAAATTCCTTGAAGGAAATGAAGAAAAAGACAAAAGCAAATAAAAAAGTGAGAAGTTTTTTTTTCCCCCAATGATTTTCTTGGAGGTTCTTAAAGTTCTTATAAGATTCCATACATCATTTGTATGGGGCATATTTGTACACATGTACATGTATACATGTACACATGTACACTTGTACCATCTTCATTTCCAAATATTTTCTACATGAGTCCTTGGTATAAGTTCCTCTTTCCCCCTCCCTTTTTTTAAAAAAATAAATCATTGTATTGGGGGCTCATACGACTTCCATCTCGATCAATACATATGATCATGTGGAGACCACATATGCACACTTGTTGCCATCATCACTCTCAAGATATCCTCCCTCTTCTTAGGCCCCTAGTATCAGCTTCCCATGTCCCCCCCCCCACTACCCCTTCTCCATGAACCCTTAATAATTTACAAATTGTTATTATTTTTTCATATCATACATTGTATGATGTCACCCTTCACTCACTTTCCTGTTGTCTGTACCCAGAGAGGAGGCTATATGTAGATTCCTGAAATTGGTTCCTCCCCTTCCACTCCATCATCCCTCCCCACTACCAGTATTACCACTCCCACCAACGGGCCTGAAGGGATCATCTATCCTAAATTCTCCATGTTTCTGGCTCCAGTATACATCCCCTGGTGTAGCTGAATTATCAGGTAGAATTGAGATCATGGTAGTGGGTGGGAGCAAGAATTTGAGAACCAGAGGAAAGGTGGATATTTCATCGCTACGACACTGCACTTTGACTGGCTCATCTCCTCCCTGTAACCCTTCTGTAAGGGGATACCACTTTACCTATTGATGGGCTTTGAGTCCCAAATCTGCACTCCCTCTTATTTATAATAATGTAATTTTTAGTTCTTTGATGACTGATAGCATCACGTCATGGTCACACAGGCTGGTTTGCTTTGTCCATATGGGTTTTATTGCTTCTGATCTAGATTACTGCTTGTGACTTTCAAGCCTTGAAGACCCAATTTGCTATATCTTTTGATCGTCGTGCAACATCAGCTTTCTTCACCACATTTGCTTATGTACATGCCTGTATTTAGACCTCTATAAATGCCCTTTGCCACCCCACCCCACCCCACTCCAGTTCTTTTTCCTTTTACTATTTCCTTTTCTTTTGTTCCACTATCATGTTCAGCCTCCAATTTGGTTTCAGAATTTTCTCTCTGTTACATTACTCTTAATCAATCCCTTTGGGACCTCTCACACTTACCTTGTCACTTATTTTGAATCAGGTGTTGTTCCCTTATCTCTGGGCCAGTCAACACTACCGCCTCCTCTTCCCCACCTTCCATGTCTCCCCTGGAACTATCAGTCCCATCATTTTCGCCTCCAGACTGGTCATCCAGTCTATCTTATATAGATAGATCTGTAGAGATACCAATATGTACAAAAAAAAAAAAGCAACCTAAGATGAAGCACCCAAAGAAAATAATGATAACAAGAAAAAAAGCCCAATGTCATATAGATGGAGCTCCACACCCTGACCCAAAGTAGCCTTGGCTCTCCCTCGAGAACTCCAGCTCTGTTGCAAACCCTTAGTGTTTTGCCATGGTGTGGTTGGGTCAGACAGGATATAATCCTGTTTCTCCATTGTTGACCCCAAAGGACCTTGGGTCAGCAAGGGAAGCTATATTTCATAGTGGGGCTGGCCACTATGATCTTCTCTGTGCATCGGCTGGTCTGAGTGGGAATATCATCCTGAAGGATCGGTGGACCAGGATGCAGTCCTTTCAAGTGAGAAGGTTTTATAATCGGTTGGAATTATCGAGTAGAAATGTAAGAGTCTCTTAGGACTGAGTCAATATTTACTGAGTTAAATAAGGTTCCAGTGTGATTACATGTGCATTTTGAACATATCAGCATCCATTAGGCTGACACTTTTACTTTTTCTGATAATATATGGCAGAGGTAAAAAAAGTAAATTCCCAAAGATAGCTGACCAGGGATTTACTGAGTGATGAGTACAGAGCCAAAAAAGTCTCACTAAAGAACTGGTCATTTAGGACAGATATCCTGACAGACACAAAAACAGAGAGGGTATGAATAAAAATATAGAAATACATCCTAAGATTCATTAATAAAAGGAGATAACTTGTTGCTTAATCACAAAGCCAATAATAGTAATTAAAACCTACTGCAATCGAGTTGATTTTGATTCTTAGAGACTCTATAGAAGAGAACAGGACTTCATATCAATTTATAAAGTTCTTTAAAGCCACAGATACACTCATCCATCAAGGCAAAGAAAGTTGGAAGATAGCTAACTACTGAGTCAACCATCTGAAAAAGATTCTTATTTGTGTCCATTTCAAAGAATTGTATCTCGCAAGGAAAAATTTTTTCTGAACATCATTCCAAATGATTATCAGCAACATATTGACAGGGAGTAATGGGAAACTGAAAGCAGATTCAGAAGACGGCTTGGCATAAGAGATATCATTGCTGATGCCACATAGATCTTGATGGAAAATAAAGAATACCAAAAATATTTGTGTTTTATTGACTTTGTAAAGGCAGCTACTTTGTGAATCATAACCAACTATGCATCACATTGAGGAGAATGGGAATTCTAAAACACTCATTGTGCTTGGACATCACCAAGAGGCAGTTATTCTAACAGAACAAGGGCACACTCTGGTTTCAAATCTGGAAAGACGTATATCCAGGTTGTATCTTTCACTTTTAATCTATGTGATGAGAAAGTAATCAAAGAAGCTGAATTTGATGAAGAAGACTGCAACATCAGGATTGGAAGAAGGCAGATGGCACCACTTTGTTTGCTGAACATGAAGAGGACTTGAAGTACTTGCTGATGAAGATCAAGAACTTGAGCCTTTATTGCGAATTACAACTCAGCGTAAAGAAAACGAAAATCCTAGCCAAATAGATAAATGAGGAACGATTGAGGTTTTCAGGATTTCAATGTGCTTTTTTCCACAAACAATACTCATGGAAGCGCCAGTTAAGAAATAAAAAGATAATATTGCTTTGAAGTTTTGAAGAGTAGGGATATCACGTTAAGGACAAAGGGGCTCCTAATTCGAGCAATGTTATTTTCAGTCATCTCATATGAAAGCATGTGAAATCTGGCCAATGAATAAGAAGACTGCAGAATTGATGCATTTTAAGTCTGGTGTTTGTGAAAAATATGAACGCACCCTGGACCACCAGAATAACAAACACATCAGTCTGTTTTGGAAGAAGCACGGCCAGAATGCTCCTTAGAAACAAGGATGGTGAGACTTCATCTCACGTGCTGTAGACATGGTATCAGGACAGATAATCCCTAGAAAAGGACATTATACCTAGAAAAGTAGAGTATCAAAAAAATAAAAAGAGGAAACCCTTCAGTGAACTGGATTGTAAGAGGGGGCTCTAAGCATGGACTCAGTCATGACCCTTGTGATGATGATGCGGGACTGAGAAGGTTTGAGGTCTGGTGTACCCAGAATTACTGTGAGGGAAGGCTAACATCTAACAAAGCTAAAGATGACATCTAACAATAGTGTTCTGTTCGACATACACTACACCGAGTGCTGGCAAACATGTTTTCTCTAGTGCTAGATGTATACAGTTAATAATTTTTACTTTGCAAGGCATGTGGTTTCTTTATCAGGACTGCTCAGTTCTGTAATTTCAGCAAGAAAGCAACAGCCTTATACAACAGACAAATGCATTTCTATGCAAACTGAAGGTGTTGCCTAGAAACATGAGTATACTATCCCCATCAGGAGTCTGTACAGACAATGGACGTAGAGTATGTAGTGATGAGGGCCTTGTAAAAACAGACTTTCTGGCCTTCAGGAATGTTAATGAACTTATCTTTCAACTTATTTACACATAGTGTGTTTGTGCCTTCACAAACATAACTTTATGTAATGTACTATGGAGAAGATATACAAATTGAAGAAATGATCTCTACCTTCCAAAAGAATACCAAGCTATTTGGAAGGAGGTGGGGGGGGGAGCTCAATGGAAGAAAATAAGTAATTTATAAATATGATAAATATTTGGACTGGGAGTTAATGTGAAAATGTAACCTAATTTAACTTTGAGTGTAGAATGCCTATGCTCTGAGCAGGAAGATATTTCTGTCTTTAGACTTGTGATTGAAAGCAGCAGCTAATACGAACTATTTTCTCCCACACAGTATTTGTGATACTCCTGTGCTTTAGGAAGATTAAATGATGACTTCTTTTCCAGAACTATAATCCACACTGCTTTGTTCTCCTAAATGTCATTTAATCTTAACCGGGTTATTTATATTTGGGGAAAATTTGAAAAATAAATGGACACTCTTGAGACTGAGTTGCACTCTGACAAATATAATAGCGATCTCACAAAAATAATTGATGTCTTGGAAATAATACCCTTATATTTTTCACACTTTTTTCTTTTAATGAGGGAATTTTTACTGAATTTAACATGCCTTTATGTGACAACAGGGTCTTGAGTCTGTTGTTCTAGTGTGTGAACATTTACCTAGAAATATAATCACTAGCTGGATTTAAGTGTCTGTTTCTAGAATTTTCTTCCTTCTCCATCTTTGTCTGGAAACTCTACTGAAGCCATTTCACCGTCACAAGAATATGGGCTTCCCCACTGATAGATGATGATGGTCAAATGTGAGGTGTATTGGCTGGAAATTGAACTCGTGTGTCTCGTAAAACAAGAATTCTGTCACAAAAGTGCTACATATCCCTTTATGTTTTGCTTTTAAATATGGAATAAATTTCAGTTCATAGTAACTCTACAGGACCGAATGGAACTACCTCCTAGGGTGGTCATTGTGTGAGGCTACTTGTGGAATTGAACCTCTGACCTTTCAATTAGCAGCTGAATGGTCCATTGTGCCACCAGTGCCCCAGTTGTGCATCCATTGCTGTCAAAATACAACATTCCCATTTTATACATAGAAAACAAAATATCCCATATATTGAGACTTCAGGATTGTGGTTCATGTTCACATGGGATGTTAGGTTACAATAAGTATGTAGACCTGTACTCAGAAACCATCCAACAGAGCTGACAATGAACTCTGTGCTGTAAGTGAAGTGGAGCATTTCTCCTACCATACTTCTATCCACCATGACCAGAAAGAGATATATTTTTGACAGTGGAACAGTGATGGAGGAGAACTTGATATTAACTCTCCCTTTTAAAGAGTAATTCTTGGGGCTGAGCCCCGGTGGCGTAGTAGTTGTGTGCGGGACTGTGGTCCACAGGGTTAGTGGTTCAAATTCAGCAGCAGCTCTCCAGGAGCAAGGCTGTGCCTCCTACTCCCACCAGGGCAGTGATGCCCAGAAAAAAAAAAAAAGAGTAATTCTACTAGGCACTGATGGACAACAAATGAACAAAGCAGAGAATATGATTAAAAATAGGAGAGGACTGCCTTATGACTCATCCCTGATGCTGCACCTAACATTTTTTAAAAGTTGAGAAATACTAAATTTTAGAAGAACTAATATAAAATTTATAGCCTATATTTGCTAGATTGCTAGATGATAGCATATTCGAGGGGAGTAGTATTAAAAGGAAGGATAAAAGAACCAGTGCATAACACTGATGCCTACAATGACAATTGCATTGAAAGTCTAGAATTCATTTTAAATGGACTTCATTTTATTTTATATTGATCATTGTATTGAGGACTCATAGATATAAAAATCTCTAAATTGGTTATATCACACAAACTTGTACAGATACTGCTATCATTATTTTCAAAACATTTTCTTTCTACTTTAGCCCCATTGATATCAGCTCCTCCATATTTCCTCCCTCCCCTCCCCTACCACTCCCATGAACCATTAATAAATTATTTATGATTATGTAGTTTTCATATTTACACCATGAAATGTATCCCTTCACTCACAACTCTATTTGTTCCCCTCAAGGAGGGTTATGCATCCATCCTTACTAACAGTTCCCCCTTCTCCCCTGCCCACCCCTCCAGCTTTTTATGCCCCCACAGATCTTGATTCCCATTACTGCTACTAAGGGTATACCTATCTGGATTCTGTGTGTGGAAATGTCTTATCTGTATCAAATGTACATACACTAGTCAAACAGGATTTTTTGAGGTTGAACTGGGACCTTCATAGTAGAGAAAGGAAGCATTAAAGAACTACAGGTATATTGTGTGTTTTGTCAGTGTTTCACTACACCCTGGATGAGGCGTCCCTTTTGTGTGCTCCTTCTGTGAGGGAGTTTCTAATTATCAACAGATGAGCTTTGGGTCTCCACTCTGAGCCCTCTCCTTCACAATTTTATGATTATTTAGTTTAGTCTTTTGATACCTGGTTCCATCAGCACCTCATGATCATACAGGCTGGTGAGCTTCTTCCAATGTGGACTTTGTTGTTTAACTTCAAGCCTTTAAGACCCCAAGTGCTACATCTTTTAATAGCCTAGTACCATCAGCTTTTTTCAACACATTTTCTTATGCACCTATTTTGCCTTCAGCAATCAGGTCGGAAGGACCAGTTACTTCCCCTGAGTCATAAATATCACATAGTGCCACATTATTAGAAGATAGTGTTCTTGTGTTGAGGGAAGACTTAAGTAGAGGCCCAAAGTCCAGCTGATACTTTAGTGCTTTATCATATAAATATATCTATATAACCCAATACCTCTATCTTTATATATTAGTATATTTACATATATATGTCTATATTTATTACTTTCTCGATAGCTTTATTTCCTAGTTCTTTTCTCTAATGCATTTTACTTTGTTCCTGCCCCACCATCATGTTCAGCCATCATTTGACTCTTAGTAACTCCTGACAGCTACATTATAATTGACCAAGCACCACCAGACATTCTACACCAGGGGTGCTCACACTTTTTCAACATGTGGGCTACTTATAAAATGTTCAAGTTAAAAAATAAATAAAATGTTCAAGTCAAAGTGATCTACTAGCTACAAAAATGCAAAACATGTATTTTATTTATTACATTTATTCATAAATGTATTGAGAATTCTTTATATGAATAATGTAAGTTTATGTACCTTACGTAACTTCATGAGTCTATATTGCACAACACAACATAATTAACTATGTACATCTTTTTTTCATTATCTGGACTTGCTCTGATAACTTGACTGAATGGAATGAGCCAGAGATGCATTGTCTGGACAGTAGCTGCTGACAGCCAGCCTCAAGCACCCTTCAGTCATGGTGGAACAGTGCTTGGATTTAATGAACTTTATGTGGGAGAAGGCTGACTTACATCAAAAATTAGAGCTGAATAATGCAGTCAAGGAGGTAGCACATTTTTTCATATCTGGGTACATTCCCTCTGGACTTCAGCTGAATGTCAGCTTGAAGTGTCAAAATCTCCCATTCTATCTGAAAGTGATATGTTTTTGGTTTTTTATTTGGCCCAGCTTCCTCCCTCATTTTAATACCCTTTCTTACATTTAAGAGAAAGAAACCAAAGTCTAAAAATTGGTGATAACTTTTCTTGTCAGTTTTTCTGCACTTAGTGCAATTGTTAGTGCATGCATTTGATACCTAAGGTTGCATGTGATTGGATGCACTGTATATCAGTTAAGTGATTGAAATGAAGTTAGGTTTACATCTATTTTTTTTTAATGCCAAACAATTTACCCACACTACAATTCAGATCTCCTAGTAGATTGTGATCAATGTATTGAGCACCCCTGTTCTAAACGCTCCTCTCTGTCAATTTTGGATTCCTTGACGTTCCCTTGCCTATGAATTTGTTGGCTCACTGCTCCCTTCCTGCCTCCCCCTGCCCACCCCCACCCCCCCACCACTTGCCTCAAACCATCGTTCTTGTTTTCTCCTTGGGATTGTTGAACCTGCCTGTCTTATACAGCCCGATGTATGGGGGTGGGCAGAACTATACATAGTTCCAGGTCTATCTGATAACCTTTGTGAATGTCCCACCCAGGTCAAGTGGGGTGCCAATTACTGCCCCCCTAAGTCATAAGTCTGTGTTTGGGACTTTGAGACTCTGCTCTCCTTGCAGATATATTATGATCCTTTCATGATGCATACTGCCATGGGAGAGTGAGACCAGATATATTTTCCACACTATGCCTCCAGCGTCATCCTCAGACACGGGAGACCAGTCAGTGGATGACATTTCTCAAGCTGTGATCCTCTCTGCTCCTTGGCTGCTCCAAACAGGAGCATCACCCTTGATGATTGGTGGGCCAGCAGAAGGCCCCTCTCGTTCTCTCTGAGTGTGTTCCCATGCAGGCAGGATGGACCTGCCACCTTCCCCAGTCTCTGTCTTCAGTAGTGTCCTCTGCTGCACATTTCTGAGGTTGGGGGGGCAGGAAGGGAGTTCAGATTGCATCCAGTAATGAGTTTCGTTTTAGAAGAATGGATATATTTGTTGGGCTCGAATATTTTGTTGAAAAATTCCATTATCTTTTCATTTCATTTTTTTCACAAACTTTTTGAAGCCCCTGTATCTTTAGCTATGAGTTGCAAGCCTAAGCTTCTAAATATAAGAAGGCTTACTCAAGTCCATGACTACATGTTCATGCCTACACATAAATATATAAATAATTGAAGTCCTCTTATATTTATATATGAGATGCCAGCCTAATCTAAGTAACAGCCAGTATGACAGAGAAGCTTAGGCTGGCAACTTATGTAAATAAGAGGGGGCTTTAAAAAGTTGTGGGGAAATGGGTTAGATAGATTGATAGATAGAGATTGGTATTTAGATTATTAAGCTGGAACTTTATATCTGTCTGTAAGTTTAGTATGAGCCAATAAATATGAATTGGCTGCTAAAATTGAAAATGAAAATCTTAGGCACAATGGAAAGTAAAGATCAAAAGAGTCATGGCTGTTTTACTCTCTGTGATGCTTAAACTATATCCAAAGGGCTGCATGGCCATGCTTTCAGAGAATACATGATACATCAGAGTGTGTTCAAGTGCAGTTGACCAGTTTTCTTTAGATCTTTGAATTGCCAATGGAACAGATGCAAAAATTTATTTTCTTTCGTGTAAAAGCTACATAAAACTGACTTGTGTCCTCTATGAAGTAGTTACAGCTGTGGTGGGCCCTACCAGTAAGAGATTGGAATTAAGAGAATTTGTTAGTCCAAGTTGACTAGAGAAGCAAATTCATAGACACTCAAATGTGTATAAGAAAGAACTTTATATAAAAGAGCAATTGTATATTGAGAAAACATTCTGGCCCAGTCCACACCAGGTCTTTATGTCTGATATTAGCCAGTACGTGTGAGACCAAACTACACATTTCAGACTCTCACAATACATGTGATGCCGAAAAATGCAGGAAGATCACAGTCCAGTGGGTGGAAAATTTTGTGGATACAGTAGCAGTGGAAGTATCTCAGCGCTGGTGTGGGTCTCCATGTGGCTCTTCCAGCTCTAGAGCTCTGGCTCTATAAGTGTAGCTCCACCTAGCTCCTCAGCAGGAATGTGTCATAGGGAGAGTATGTATCCTGCCTCTAGAGAGGAAGACAGGCGTTCCAAGAATCTTCAAGAGGAGGCCGTGCCCACACAGAAGCCTCAATGGCTATGACTTGATTGACAGGCTAGATTCCACTACTTCACTCAAGTTGACATGTGATTGCCACAGGGGATATTTCGGTTTAGTAGAGGTTCAACAGAATAGCTTTCCTTTTCTTATTTATCTTCTAAAATGACATTACTTTAATATAGATACACAAATCTTGAGAACACAAAAGGAAGACTCATCATGGACCAGAACTGAGATGGACTGGCAATTATTAATTGGTTTACTGTGCCTTATCTTAAAAAAAACAAAAAAACATTTTGTGTGGACCTTATGGTTTCACTGAATGGAATGCATGGACTTCAATAACTGAGCTGCATGGTGACAAGTGGCACATGAATTTCATAGGCCATTAAAATTTGGAGATTAGAAATAGTTAACATTATATTTATTCTCAGTCAATCAAAGGCTAAAAAGAAAAAAGAGAACTGGAAAAAAATATGAGCAAAGCAACTCTCAATTTCAGAAGTGACAGACCACAGGGAAGGTCTTCATGAGCGAACACAATTAAATTTGCTTTTTAGCTAGAGCTCAGTTAAAATTTAAAATGAGGATAGCTCTGACTTTATAATTTGCTCTGCATATTTGTTTGCTGATGCTTGAAATCTCAATAATTTTTAACCTTTTTCTTTATCCTAGTAGTGTCACAAAAGTATTTAATGTAATACTTAAATAGAAAAAACATGATCCTCTTATTTCTTTAAAATATGTTATGCATATGAAAGTTTTGTGAATAAAGATATTGGATAGCAAAAAAATATTTTAAGAGGTCGATTAATAGTCATATCATATAACCTTATGAATACTCCTTCAAAAAGTCAGCTTTGCAGCAAAGTATATTTTAAAGCGCTCTCCCTCTGAAACAGTTTATATTCTTAAATAACATAGTATAAATAATGCATTGTTTAAATGAAAAGCTTGTTTTCTTTCCACAACTGAGTTTATAGTCAGTTGTTCTATGACATTAACACATTTGAGTTATTCTTAGTTTGTTATTTAAGAAAATATTGGAAATATTAGACATCTTCAGGGAAATAGTTTTAAAAAACACATTACCAGATGGGTGAACATTTATCCTTTCCAAGAATATAAATTTTGTGACTCATTTTTATCTTTGGTTTTCCACTGCAAAGAATGGGTCTCAGCTTCCTATGTAATTTTGATTTGTTTATCCAGCAGTTTTGTTTGTCCGTGCAGTTTTCTGTGTGCCAATTGTGGTCAATATTTGGTTTCCATAAAAGGTATGAGTTTTCTTTGAGGCTATCTGTTCTTGCCATGGCCAAACCCACAACTGATGCACCATGACTTCGACTTTTGTTCTTAATTTAAACTTGGCACAGCTTTCCTCTTTGGTGTAAAACATGAAACAAACTCCATTTTGACATGGCAGCAGGGGAGAAAGCTATTTTTTTTTAACATTCTCAGATATATTGAACATATTGACAGACTATTTGCCTTGCTCTCATAGGGACAGAAATATTACCTGAATCTGACAGTACCTGCAAATTCATGGTTGGTACACTGATAAGGAAAAGAAATCAGACAAGTGACATTCTATTTACTTTACAAGCAGAACTAGGTGAAGAACCATCAGCATATCAGTTGAATGAAATGCAGAACAATCTGGGATAGAGATGGCTCTGCTGGCCCCTCCTTCTCACTACTACAACCCTGTAGGACTGCATCAATGCTATGGGATTGACATTCTGACTGTCTGGTGGTATACTCATTCTATTACACATACACTGAGAATGATTTAGCTTCCCTGGGCCTTTGTTTCTCAACTGTAGAACAGAAGGTTTTGACCTCTTAGAGCTTTTATAAGGACAAGATAAAATGACTTGGTACAATGCTAGATTTGGTACATTCTCATCTTTATCATTCTATCTCCCCAAATTTAAAAGTAAAAGTTAAAACCATTTTTGGTAAGGCTGTATCAGTAGGGTTTTTCTGAAGTTGGCTCCTCCTCCTTAGGTGCTTCCATTCATTCTGCCTCCAGTATCTGACAATGTTTCAAAGTTACACATTAGGTAAATTCCAACAGCAACTACCTCTGAAGTGGTGAATTGACTTCTTCTTCCTTGTCTCTTCTTCATCTGGAAGCTCAGCTCAAACGTGGTCACTTTAGTGACCCTACTAGTATTGGAAACACCAGTGGCAGAGCTTCCAGCACCTCAGTGACACATAAGCCACGAGGTGGATGGACACCATGGCTATAACAAAGGACTAGAGAATAGGAGCAATTGTGCAGATAGCATAGACTATGCAGTGTTTCATTCGGTTGTGTATAAGGTCATGATGGTCTGGTAGTGACTCTACAGACGTGAAAACTACATAAGACGTTCTGACTCCATTAGTACTCATTGTGCTCTAATGGGTACTAAGACAAAGTCTTATTAGATAGCAACTGAATGAATAATGACCCTTTTATTTGAATATGCAGATATCCTTCTAGGATGTTTCCCTTTCAGTCTTATTTTATGATTAATTGAAGTCTTGCAAGGTCAACTTATCTATAATTTGGAAGTCTTACAAATCAACTTCTCTGGGAACTATATAAAGTTAGAAACTGAAAACACATACATATTAAAAGAAAAGACATTCTACCAACTTTCAGCTGACAAATTTACCCTTTTTTTGTACAGAATACCTTGCACATGTACAACAGAACATTTGCCTCTACTTTATAAGTGCCTAATAATTCCATTAATTCTCTGAACTTTTTGACTAAGCTTCTCACAATGAATGTCCCCTTTACATACTCTCTCGATCCCTGCTTTTAAAAGTAGATGACTAGCCCGAAGTAAAGGAGTAGCATTTGTTGGGCTTAGCAGTAGACAAAGGGAAACTTCATCGCTTGGCCTAATGACAGCTTCTTGGAAGAGACATGTGTGTGTTTCTGTCCCCCCCTTTTAAAGACAATTCCTAGGTCTGGATCCACTGCTGACTTTGCAATTTTTGTGAGTTTGGTCATATTGACAATGATGATAGCATTCAATTTGTATGCAAAGCAAATAACCAAAGTAGCTTGGTTATATAAAGAAGAACATAGCATCAGGTTTGGAAGGTGGCTTATTGAAAACATGCAGTAGACAGATGACAAAATCTCCCTTGCTAAAAATGAGAATTTACTGAGAAAGGTCAAGTGTTATGTCTGCAGTATGGATTATAACTCAATGTAAAGAAGTTCAAAATCCCCACCACTGGTCTAGTAGGTAACACCATGATAAATGGAGAAAATATTGAAGTTGTCAAGGGTTTTGTCTTACTTGAATCCACAATCAGTGCTCATGGAAGCAGCAGTCAAGACAGTAAAGAACAAACTACATTGGGTAAATCTGTTGTCCAATACCTCTTTAACTTATTGAAGGATATTTACAAAATACTTACGATACATCTAAAATCATGACTTAGGGCCCACAGAAAACTCTACTGACCCTTTCTCCAAAACAATGTACTATAGAGCATAGCATTGCAGATATGTCCTGGGGTGTTATAGATTTGTCCAGACCACACGAGTGCAAACTAAGAGGGAAAGGAGGGAGTGGATTTCATGATGAACTGCCAAGCCCTGGGGACAACATCCCTGCTCAGAGCACCCCGTGCACAGAGAAGACCATAGTGCCAGCCCCACCATGAGACACAATGTTCCCCCATAGATCAAGAGCACTAAGAGGGACAACACTGGAGACACTGTGTAGAAAGTGGACCTGGTCTTCCCCACTCACAGTGGGGTGAAATGAAAAGGGAGTGCAACATTGCAGCAAGGGGAGCAAAGTAACCAAGTTACTTGCTTACTGAGGAATTCTGAAAGTGGATTTCTGATTTGGGAAGCAGAGCACGGGACCTCATTAGAACTTATTGAAAAACACTTATAAGCGTCAGAAGACAGGCCTGGGACTATTTATTTTTGTTTGTTTTCTTTTGCTTTATGGCAATCTATGTCAGATATCTAGGGCAAACAATCCCAAGGAGAAGCAACAGGACCAGCCATCCTGGGAGGACATGAGAGAGGAGGGGGCAGGAAGGGGAATAGGGAGTCAAAAAACTCAGGGATAAGGGAACAACAAGAGATCTAAAATTGCTGGCAAGGAGGGTGTATAACACCTGGTGTGGTTTGATCAAGTACAATGTATCTGAAGAAGAATTGCTGAGAGTTGAATAGAGGATGAGCATGATAGTGGGACAGGAGGAAGGTGAAAGGAAACAAAGGAAAAAGTAGGAGGCAAAAGCTTTTTACAAAAGTATAGCCGTAGGAATGTATATATGTAAATACATTAATTTATATTGGGAGGGATAGAGATCAATATACATATCTTTATATCATAAGCATTAAGACAGCAAACAAACTTTGGGCCTCTACTCAATGCCTCCCTAAACATTATAACACTTTGTCCTAATAATGCAACACTATTTGATATTCAACTTATTGCCATGAGCACTGAAGACAATATAGGTACATAAGCAAATGTGTTGAATAAAGCTGATGGTGTCCAGCTAACAAAAAACATTGGGGTCCAAAATGATTAAAATTAAACAAGGGTCAATTTAGTATGGAAATAAGCCCACATGGAAGAAGCACACCAGTCTGTGTAACCATGAGGTGTTGATAGGATCAGGTATCAGATACCAAAAGATCCAAAACAAACAGTTATATCAATGGAAAAGAGAAGGGTTGAAGTGGAGACCCAAACCCTTCTGCAGGCAGTTAGAAATGCCCACACAGAAAGGTTATAAGGAAGGAGAGATTCAACATGGGTACATTACAGCACAGATGAAACATACATCATTCTTCTCGTCCTGCCTTTGGCATTCTTGCATGTACTCCATGAGTCTGAAGAGGACTTTATAGATTGATATCAAACATGTGGGCTAATATCAGACTTATGCCCTTGAACTGGACTGGCTTGGGATGGTTTTTTTAAATGTACAATTACTCTTTATATAAAACTCTCTTATATACATATGTGTGTTTATGAATTAGTTTCTCTAGTCTGCAGAGACTACAGACTTCTCCCTTTAATACCTTTGGTTTTGATCATATGCTCTTTTTTGAAATGGTTGAATGTCAGCTACTTATTTTTGGTACAGTGACTCTGTGTGACTCATAAGAGATGATAATTATATCAGTTAAACCAAGATTTCACTCCTGATTTAATTTGGGATCCAGACATTTAATAGTCAGTACTCACATATATCTATATAATATTTACCAAATATTTCATGGGGATGCAATAGGCTCCACCTCTGTATTTGCATGATATGGTGGGAATTATGATCTCACTATATGAGACATGATCAATCAAATTTGAAGACATTTTTCAGCATTATTTTAGAGATATTACTATTCTGTAAAAAACTTAAGGAAGTCCCAAACACTCACACAATCTCTTTGGAATGATATTTTCAAATTTGAATCCTTCTATGGTTAATTTCATGCAGAAATCATACTTTTTTTTATTTCTCATTTTCTTCCCTCTAAAATAATGGTGATAAGAGTATCATCTTTATAGATAACCGAACATTGTGAGAGAATTCACAAAGAATATTACAAAGTAGTTTCTTAATAACATTGTACCATCTAGATTTTTATTGTTCTTATTATAATAAGATCCATTAGAACCATGAAGGTTTGAAAATCTTAGGATAGGATCATCATTCAGAATGTTGGCTCAAATGACTTTTGATGTTTATGCATATCATGCTGACTTAACTCTAATATATTCTTAAAATTTCAATTTCCTCTTCTATCTCCAGGGAGCATTTCCTTTTATTTTTGTACCCAGTATGTTATACTATTCATTATTCTGTACATAGGGATAAGGAGTGCTTGAATAAAGGAGTATCTTGGTCATCCGCTTCTTACATTCAGAGATGTCATTAACACTGGATTCTCAATAGTTGCATAGTTTATGAATTTGAGATCTCAAAGAGCCTAGATATATAAAGAACTCATTATTTTATGACTGAGAATTGTATAAATATTCTTGATTTCCTTATAAGTTTGAGTATCTTAGTATTGGATTATGATGGTGTTCAGAATAATTTTCTTCTTCAAAGTGAAATATATATAATGAAGCAAAATATATGTGTATTTTGGAATCTTGAAGATGCACAACTCTCAAAGATCCCCATTATCTATATCTGTTGTTGGTTTAAAGGCTGTTTTATTGCCTTTTCATGTTTACCCTATTCTAAGATTATTGTGGTTGATTTATAAATGTTATCTAGACCTACATACACATATACACAAACACACACATCCTTAAAGCAATTTTAAAAGGAAAATGAACCCCAAAGGATTGCATAATTTATCTAATTTCATACAGTTTAGAATAGTGGAACTGAGACATAATCTGAATAAGAGCATCTCAAATTAATGCAAAACTCCTAATAGGAGATGTTGCCTGTGGTATGGTCCAAAACCAACACTTAACTCTGAATCAAAAGTAGTTTCTGGAAGTCCATAGGATTTGGGTTAGGGTTAGAAAAACAAACAAACAAAGACACAAATACATTCAATCTATCATTCCTGACTCTCCACTGTATTCTTAGAAAATTACTTGGGTAGCAATTTGAGATGCAAATGTGTTTTGCTTGTTTGGGGCATATATCTTGTTTATAAAACCTGGTTCAAACTCATCCTCAGAGCAGATACTTACTCAAAGTAAACCGTAGAGTTCTGTACCTTTTCTACATTCAGGAACTCATGTAATAGAGTGGTTAAGTGTTTGGTTGCTAGAGGCAAGGTTTGCTGTTTGAAATCACTAGCTGCAATGAGGAAGAAATGAAAGACTTTCTACTCTTGAATAGAGTTACAATTTTGGAAACCCACAGGGTAAGTTCTCCTTTATCCAAAAAGGTCACCATAAGTTGGAATCAAATCGAAGGCAATGAAGTTTTTTTTTGTTTGTTTCCTGCAATCAGAAACCCTGGTAGAGCTGTGGCACAGATGTTGGACTACGAAACAAAAGGATGACATTTCAAACCCAAGAGTTTCTCTGCAGAAGAGAGATGAGGCTGTCTGCTTCCATAAATAACTATAGTCTCAGAAACTTTATCTAGGAGCATGATAAATTGGCATGGACTTCTGAGTGTAGTTGTGTGTGTGTTTACATATGAGTTGGCACTGTGGGTTCGGTTTTCCTGCAGTCACACAAAGAGGATCTCCTGATTGTTTGGGGGTCTGAGGTACCATTGTAATCATTGCTTCATTGTGAGCCAATCACTGAATTTCAAGCTCTAAGTATAGTCTTCTGACATTTAGATGGTCTATTAGAACCATTCCTAGTGTCCTACATAGCTAATGTTAACCTGAAAATGCACTCTGATCAGACTACAATCTATAGTTTTGCTCATTTACTGTTGGTTCAAAATGAGTAAATTTTTTCAACATTAGAATGATCTTCAGCACTACTACCAAATGGAAAAAAGTTAAAGTTACTTACTAAGGGTGACAGTCTGATTTTTAAATTTTATTTAATTTGGTGGTTATTCCTCAGTTTGATTCCAAACAAACCACTGATTTGGGGGGGGGGTTGTGTGTATTTTTTTAAAATATTTTTTGTGGGGGGAGACATCACTGCCCTCTGGTGGGAGTAGGAGGTCTAGGGAGAACTGTTGCTGGATTTGAACCACCAACCCAGTGGGCTGCAGTCCCACTGGGGCTCAGTCCATGTGTGTGTATTTTTTCATGTTAAAGGTAACTTAGTTCATTCACCTGCCTCACATACACAGACACACCCCCTTCCAGGATGCTGCCATTTCACTTCTGCTTGAGGTTCTGTTTCTGTCAGCTTTGAAGTTCTGCTTGCCTCAGATACTGTCTGTTTATTTATATATATATATATATATATATATATACACACACACACACACACACATACACATATATTAATGTATATGAGTGACCTTTAAGATTAGTTTAAAAGCCGAGGGATGTGGAACCCTTTTAATGGTGATTTGAACACATTAGACTTTTGAATATTGTCAAAATCAGCATGCCTTTGGTAAAGAATATGCTTAACATTTTGAATCTCATTTGAAACCACTATTAAATCCAGATATGCCAGGAAATATCCATGTGCATGAGAAAAGGCATGTCTTTTAACTCACCAAGAAGCCTTGTTAAAAATGTTTGAATCTTACTCCAGGACAATTTTCCTTTTGCTGAGATTTTAGTTACACGTTCAGGTGGAGATCATTTTCAGGCTGGGAAAACATCTTGGCCACCCTCCCACTGCCTTCGCTGGCGCTGGGTGGTAGCCGGAGTGCTGGGGAACCAGGAGCAGCAAGCAATTGTGCTTGGAAGCCAGGGTTTCTTGCCACACATGTAAATTGCAAAGCCAAATGTGAACCTGCATTCACATCTCTAAGCCTTCACTGTGGGTTTTGGCTTTTGTTTAGCATCACTTGTACCATCATCAGTGGTTGAGTTTAAAAAGGAGTCTCTAGCTCTGTTAGGAATATTCCTGGAGATGTCAGTAAGTAGAGCTTCAAAGCCATCCTTATGAAGAAGTTGCGCTGACAATTAATTTCATTTGAGATGAAATTCTCAGCATAAAGCAAAGGAAACCTTGTCAGCCATGAACTGTTTATCCTGTGCCCCTTGTCGGCATCGACTTTGCGGGCAGGCTCCAGTGCAAGTCTTGGGTACCAATGAACATGCAGAGAAGGGGCGGCTGCAGGAAATCAGACCTGTGGACCATTGGGGCCCAGAGAATCTTGGGAGGAGTGGAGAGGAGAGTAAATAATCCTGCAGTAGAACAGCTCAAAGGAGTCCTGATGGGATGGTAGTTATGCATTAGGCTTCTAAAAGCAGGGGTCAGCAGCTTGATGCTCTCAGTAGCTCTGTGGGAGTGATGCTGGGCTTTCTGCCTCCATAAATAGTTACAGTCTCAGAAAAGCACAAGGGCAGTTCTCTCCTGACCTACAGCATTACTATGATTCAATATCGACTGAATGGCAATGCGTTTTGGTAAAATAACCCACAGCATAATGGTAAAAAATGCTGACATATTCATCAGGGATTGGGGGTGGAAATCCTACATACTAGGAAACAAGAAAGATGTCATGGTGGTACAGACAGTTCATTGTTGAACTACCAACCACGAGGTCATTAGTTTGATTCCATCAACTGTTTCAAGGGAAAAAGATGAGACTGTCTCCTCCCCTCATGATATACCACAAGACATAAATAGAACTATTCCTGAGTTTCTGAAGCTGGAATTCACTCACACGGAGGTTGTTTGTTTGGAGGAGGAGGTATGGGAGGAGGTAGGGACAGGATTGTGTGATTGGCACAAAAGACTGGTCTTTCCAACACAGAAACCCCTCAGAGGAAAAATCTGGCTCTCTCCTCTGAAAACCCTGTAGAGTCCAGTGTTGCTCCGCACACCTGGGGTGAGTGAAGTTGGAAACAAGTTGGCAACTAAGAAGGAGATGGAAATATAGTCAGTTGTGAAGAAAGGGATTTATTTTAAGGAGATGGGTTTTCAATCTGGCCTACTTTATAAGAAATGTCAGAAAACTCCCTTACTCCAGTCTGTTGGCTTGGGGCCCTACATGGACCCCAGCTGCAGATCAGCCTTCTTGGCTCTTACAAAGATAAAACACACTCGAAACCTTACGTTAAAAAAAGGCAACGTCCTCCCTCCTGCTGCTGCAAAAAAAAAATGCTATTTATAGCTGGGGAAGACATCTAGACTTTTTAATTGAGCAGATCAATCTATGTGGATCACATGGATAAAGAAGACCAAAAAATATTTAAATTAGAGTATCAGAGAAGATGATCTACTATACTCTGGACTTCCAAAAAAACAAACTTGTCTTGAAAGAAATGAAGTTAGAAAGCTCCTTAGAAGAGAAGAGGTTGGTGAGATTTTGTCTTATGATGTTGGATTTATTATCAGGAGCAACCATTCTCTAAAGGACATCATGCTTGGTCACAGAGAAGATCAGTGAAAAGACAGGAAGATGCTCAACAAGATGGAATGACACAATGGCTACAACAATGGGCTCAAGCACAACAATTGTGATGAAGGCATAGAAGCAGACAATGTTTTCTTGTGCTGTCCATATGGCACTGTGTGTATCATACATACATATATATATTCACATATCCGATGATGCAATTATTCAGTTATATTAAGATTTTTGCAATCAGCACCACAACCATCTTGAGAACATTTTCTTCTTGTACCCATTGTTACCATCTCTCCCTGCCCTTATGCCTCTGGGCAATTATGATTCCAATTAGATCTACCTAATATAGCTAGTCTATTCAAGTCTCTGGAACTACCGCCAAATGATTGGTGCAAATAGGGAGTGTGAACCACTGAAAATGGGTACTGGTCAGTTTAAGTTACCATTCCCCTGTGTTTGAGCCATCTCAAAAGTAAGAACACACACACACACACACACACACAGAGAGAGAGAAAGAGAGAGAGAGAGAGAGCAATTTCTATTCAGATCATGGCCAGAAGAAGCAGCAAAACCCATGCCACTCAGAGACGCAGAGGCACCCTCAGTCTTGAGAACAGAAAGCCATGAGACTGTGAGACAGAGCAGGGGGCAGGGGTGGGGTGGGGGTGGGAGGTAGTTGACCACAGAAAAGAAGCAGAGACCACAGGACCATGAGACTCAGACTTGGTTGCTGCCTGAAGAGAAGTGTTGATGTAGCCCGAAGACCTTATCCTTATTCTTTCATGATCCTGATGATGGTAACCTGTTGACTTCACTAATAAACTCCTGTAAATGTGAGTGTTGCCTGTGAGATCTGTGTGGCTATTGCAACAGATGATTGAACTCGGTAGAGAAGTACACTGCCACAGGAGGCGTGTCAGAATAGGCAAAGGGTTCGAATAAGAAAGCAGATCTGATGGAAGCGCATCTGATTTCTACCTTTTGGCAGTGGGTCTTGGGCTGCTGGGGAGTTGTATTCTACTTCTCTGTTGTGACAGAGGACATCAAATATGGCCTCCGTCCCATTTTTCCAGTCACCATGAATCAGGACGGAGTGGAAGGCACTGAGTGAAAGCGCCTGGGTAAACTCGTGACGGAAGATCCTATGAAGAGTAAGGGACTGTTCTACAAAGAGCACTGCAGATAATGTGCATGGAGCTCCTTGGCCCTGGAACTGTATACATTTAGACCCAGGGTGCCCTTCTCCAAAGTGTCCAAACTCTTAGACAGGAGAATGCACTAGGGAATGGTGAGGGGGAGAACTGGGTTCCATTTTTGTGTCCAGACTGGACGAGGGTGGCTCCTAGAAATATATCTCCCAAATTGAATATTGATGAGCGTAGAAAATAATCAGCCATCCAGAGCTCTGTCTGATTACAGGAGCACCACATTCTGGAGCTAGATAATGAGGTTTCATTTTAAACTCTGTAGTATTGCTAATGTGCTGACCTTCTGGGTCAAGATTAATTCACCCACTGCTCTGCAAACCAGAGGTAACAGTCGTCCCTACTCTAAGTGGCTACTATGGACATAAGTGCTACTTGGGCTGTTTCTAGACCTGGAGAGACAGTGATCCAATCTGTCAATCAAACCCACAAATAGCTGCTCAAGATAATGTGAAAAAGAAAAGCCCTCTACCATTTTAAAGAAGCTATTCAGAGTCTATGTTGGTAAACTATCTTGACAGCTTTCAACCCTGCCCATTTTGCTTTCACCACTTCATGCTAATAGTCCATAGCAATGCCTAGCACATTAATGATTTCATTGAAGTTCACTTAGAGATCAAATATGAAGAAAAACCTCCAGAAATTTTATATCTATTATTCTGATTGTCATTGATTTTCTCTTGAACAAATTCCTGGTTTAATTGCACTAAGATGGTAAGGTAGCTAGAATGGAGAGTTTTGAAGAAAGAAAGAGGTAAGGACATGGAATAAAGTTGTATTGGATAGACTGTGCAGTTTCCCACACTACTGACAGAAGAACGCTCTGTCACTGCCCAAAGCCACATGTTTAGTAAGTGTAATAGAAGAGGAAAATTCTCTTTCAAGTTTTAAAGATCCTATTTAAAGCAGATTTTTTTTTCAAAATTACCAGCTGATATTCATATGACCATATTTAAATCATAACATGGTCAGGTTTTTTGCTCTTATTATGAGAACCCCCTAACTACACTCTGCCTTATAGAAACTTGGAGTTAATAGGAAGCAGGTGAGAAGCGGCTTTTGGAGTCTTCCCATCTCCCATCAAAGAGAAAGAGATCTAAGGGTGCTATAATTCAGCAGGACCTTACTGATCATGGTAAGTGCTGTAAGTAAAAGTTTGTGCTGCTAACTCAAAGGTCGGCAGTTTGAGCCCACCAGGGTCTATGAAAAAGAAAGATGAGGCAGCCTGCTCCCATAAAGACTGGTAGCTTCAGAAAGCCTGTGGAGCACTTCCACTGTGGCCCATCAAGTTGCTCTGCCTTGGAATTGACTTTATCACAGGGCGGTTATTATCTCCCAGCATCCCTGATAGTTGATCTGTGTGGCAGGGACTATTTTATCATAGCGAGGTACAAATGTACATGCATATGTGTGAGCACACACACACACACACACACTCTTGAGATGGATCAGACTCATGGCAGCCTCTCGCATGCAAGAGTAAAAGCCTGTGCCCCACAGGGTTTTCCAGGACTCATTTCTTGGAAGTAGATTGCCTAGCCTATTGTCCAAGGGGGGCAGATGGCTTGGAACTTCAATTTTATTTTCTCAGCATCTAAGTACGTACCCTGTTTTTGTTCAGTGACACCATTGTCAGAAAAAGGCATTACTTCAAAAAGATGACAATTCCGTCTACATATAGAAATACCATATTTTTGGGGGACCATGAGATGTGCCTGGTCATAAGACACACCCAGTTTTTAGAGCAGGGAAACAAGGAAACAGTATTCTGAAGCAAATAATGCCAGTACACTAAAATGTTCTGGTGTGCCACACCTTTGGATCATAAGACATGCCCTTGTTTCCCTCCCACTTCGGGGTGTGGAGGTGCGAAAAATATGATAATCACTAGAGCCATTTTGTGCCTTCTGCATCCTTCACTTTTCACCCATCTCTCTATGTTCTCTTTGGTTGAATGCACCACTGGTCCTACAGCCCTCACTACAAGAAAATATAATAGTGCTATTATTTCCGAGACTTTGCCTCTTCAGAGCCTGTTTATTTCAAAGTAATAAAGATGGCCTTACCTTTATGGCTCCCTCATATGATTTGTCAAATACTGTTTACATCATTGTCTCCTGCAGAAGCCTTTACTGTGCACAAGAGGAACCACTAATGAAAGTTACACTGAAGGTACAAGAAAATATGAACATTGTTTCCTAAAGAGCATAAATTTACCTTTCAGAAATTTAGAGCAAGAGTGTAGAACAAGTAGTCTTCTATCTGTGCCTTACAATGCTTTTTGGTTGTTGTGTAAACATAGACACCCCTCCCCCCCCCCACCCTACCTTCCACACATTCCTCCTGGTGCAGTAGTACAGATGAGAGACCCTTTCAGAGAGTGAGTGTAGGAAGGAGGTGAAAAGATACATCTTTGGACCATATGGTTTAGGACCAATTCAAGAGTGTGGATGGAAATCACAGAAAACAGAATAACAATCCACATTCACTGCCGTCAAGTCAGTGCTACTTCCCTCCTCCTGTGGCTTTCTGAGAACACTAAGTGGGAGTGAATAGAAAGCCAAGTCTTTCTCCTGCAGATCTGCTGGGGGATTCAAACTTTCACCCAGAAAGATTGCAGTCCCACTTGTCAAGGAAGTAGGGACAAAAGAGGACAATGATGAGGAGAATCTATCGACTTTAGGAAATAATGGTTTTGAAAGACCTAGAGGAATATACCCTTGAAAACTAGATGACATGTAACATAAAGCTCATAATGGGCAAAGGTGATAGTCTTGGATGTGTGGGCAGGTGAGAACAGACGTGTGGGTTCATACATGAAGCCATCTCCCTATGGCAAGTGGTAAACTGCTGATTGACCAAGGTTTTGAGTTGATCCTCTTTGAGGCATGAAGGAACATTGTGTCATTTACCTAGTGCTACCTTTGCAAAAATATCCCAAGTTTGGTAACATTAAAGAATAAAATTTTATTTTCTAAAAGTTCAGGAACCCAGGAGTTTGCATTTAAGGTGTGGCTTTATGGGAGGCCCTTTCTTGCCTATTTTAGCTACATAGAGTTCTCAACCATCCATCAGTCTCCATGCCTCTTCTGTGTGTGTGTGTGTGTGTGTGTGTGTGTGTCTTGGTGCACATTCTGCTTTTGCTAGAACTCATAAATGGTTATATTATAGCTCACTGTAGTATAAGATCACAAAAGACATCTTGTTTCTAAGCAGGATTACATCCACAGTGTAGGAGTTAGGATTCTAATACATATTTTCAATTCAAGTTTTTACATTGTCATCCCGTACTAGTGTGTCTGTGTGCCTTAATCTTATGTAGTCCTATGAAAGATATTGCCCTGTCCAGTGGGGAAGATCATTGGTGAGGCTACCTTTCTAAATCTACAGCAGGACACCAAGTCCTGAGATAGATGGTAGTCCTTGAGAACTCAGGGCGTCTGACTTACCCCATACTTTAAGGTATCCTTGGTGGCCACAGTGGCTATAAGTTGGGCTGCTAGCTGCAAGTGTAGCAGTTCAAAGCTATCAGCTGCTCCTTGGGAGAAAGAAGGGACTTTCTCCTCCTGTAAAGAATGACAGTCTCGGAAACCCCTAGGGCAGTTCTTCCTTGTCCCCTAGGGTCAGCATGAGCCTATGTGGACTCGGTGAATTTGGATTAAATACTGGGGAGCATTCCCAAGGAATGAGTTTTCTTGTTCCATGTCCACATTCCTTGTCTAGGTTTGGGCTATCCCACTTGACAAAAATAGAATAGTGTACACACTAGAGGGAATTGGAAACTTTCAGGAGGGAACCCCATAGTGTGTGTGCCCATGATCCTGGACAAAGGCTTCATTTGTTCAGTTCAGAAGTTGACACTGGCCGCCACGTTGTTTAATTATGTGAAAGAAGGTTTCCTCTCTACCTGAAGTTTTCTTTTTCTCCAAACTTAAACTTCTTGGTTTCTTTATCCCCAAAAGTGGATGAATGACTTCTTAAGTATAATGGCATTGTAGATGCCACTCTGTCATGTATATGGCTGTCTGTGTGCAGGCAATATCTTTTCTCATTACATTGGACATTGTATCATCTGTATTATTTACATGCCTGTTTGGCATTCTTCTACTAAGTAATAGAAGTGTTCAGAATCAATAAAATCACTCCAGTCATTGCAGGCCAAATGCAAATGTCACTACATATGCAATTATAACCTGTGCATGTTTAAGACTCAAGCATTAGAACCCAGGCTAATTTGTAATTGGTTCCAGTTGTTGATGACTTGGGAAGAAAGATAAAAATAATTAGACTTGTATAATTTCGATTTAGAGACTTCAAGAAAAATAGTTTTGGAATATTTTAAGACTTTAATCAAGTTCCAAAATAGAACTCAACTTTATTTAAGTGGATATTTCATTGACTTGGATGTGGATTGATTTTCTTTATTTTTTTATGTGATGGGAGAAAATAGAAAGTTGTTTATTAAGTTGATTTACCTCTTTCTAAACAATGCTTCATTGTTGCTAATACTTTGCATTTTTTCCCATATGTACCTCTCTGCACTGCAGGAAATGTATGCCTGTGCATTTATCTAAAAGATTTCTCATTTATGAAATACATTCCCTGTAGATTCATGCATGCCACTGTTTGTATGACAGTTGTGACAACAATATGGGTCATTTCTCTGCAAGCTCTCTCACTTCATGTAACATACATCCCATCCAGGAAATATCTGGGATGTTCCCGAAGTCAGTTCTTGTGCTCTCTGGTAAAATTCTTTGATGATGTATTATCGGTTATGTTAGGCTAGGAATACTACTTGGAAAATTTCATAATCATAAAGTATTATGAATGTGATTAAATCAGAAGATGGCATTTGAAAATGTAAATCTCTATGAATACTAATCTTTAAAGATCCTTTCTCAATTCAGTTCTTACTGGAAGAAAATTATATTTTTATATCTTGGATTGAAGTAGAGTTTGAACAAAATTCTTATACCAGACTCAAGTTTCTATATCAAATTATCCAACCTCATTGAGAATATCAGCCCCAAATCCCCCTTTCCACCACTTTGGTCTCTGCTTACCTTACAAACAACTACAAGTATGTTGTCTAATCAACAATAATTGTGGAACAGGTACTGTTCCATTTACTTAGTCTTTATAGATGAATT
Source organism: Nesogale talazaci (assembly GCA_004026705.1). Lineage (NCBI taxonomy): Eukaryota > Metazoa > Chordata > Mammalia > Afrosoricida > Tenrecidae > Nesogale > Nesogale talazaci. Next base: position 99,935 of record PVJH01005129.1, read on the forward strand.
ATCTATTTAAAGGAAGTACTTTTTGAAGAGAACCCAATAACAAAATATGTGTTAAGTGCTATGAGAACAGAGAAGCAGCAACAGCTATGATTCATGCATACATGTACTATTTAAGTTCAAACTAGATAAGCAAAGAGAAACTGCACCATTCAAATATAAAAGATATTGCAAATATTGGAAGAACAGTATTGCTGAAGCGTAGAGTCCATATGGGAGATGAAAATGCTGAAGTGGGTCAGATAAAGAAGATAAAATTTAAGAAAATGAAAAGACCACTTACAATGGTGAAGAAGTCAATGGTGAAACTTGTTAGAAGGACACAATTAAATGAGAACTCTGGATTGCTTGTTGAATTGGAAGGCAAGAGCTGTTGCAGTATCATGATATTGAGAGAGAAAATACTCTAGGTGGGAGTATTTAAGATATGTGAGAAAGAAGAGATAGTGAGTGTTAAAGTTTCTTGAAAGAATTTGACCACTAAAAATGTATCCAGAGGCCATTTTATGTTTCCTCCCAGCTAGGAAAGGAAAAAAGGAATAGGTATTATTTATCACCCAAGTGAAAGAAGGACTTTGAGGAAGCAGAGATGGTAAATGTTCAAAAGAGAAAATATACATTTACATTTTTTTTTTGTTTTTTTGGGCATCACTGCTCTCCGGTGGTGGGAGTAGGAGACCCAGCTCCACTGCTGGAATTGAACCTCTGTCCCAATGGGCCGCAGTCCCGTGTACAACCACTACGCCACCGGGGCTCAGCCCTACATTTACATTTTTAACAAAAGTGGAGAATTTATAGATTCCCTTCATACTTCTATACCACCTTTCTCTCTCAATTTTCTCTCCAAATGAAATTTAATTCTCTCTTTGGCACAACAGAAGCTGCTCTGTTTATGTCAGGCTCAGACTTTGACTCTCACGTACCTGAGCGTGGCCCAGATAGATGTTTAGTTAATTGGTGTTTAGGAGAAAGAATGTGCAGGAGCATTTTGCTTACTATTCCTGTAGGTTTATTTGTAGGTGCCCTTCTGTTGATTTTAGCTCATACTAACCCTGTGTACAAGAGAAGGAAATAATACATAACTCTGTACCAGCCTCACAATTGTTGTTATGTTTGCACCTACTATCATGGTGTCAATCGTGTCCTTTGACAATTTTATTTTTGATTGTGGTTGAACCTCAACTGATCTGTCCTGATAACATGCCCAAAGACATGAGACTAAGTCATGCTTCTAAGTACCATTCTGTCTATTCTTCCATCCTGTCTATTCTTCTCTCAAGACAGATTTGTTTGTTCTTCTGTCTTTCTGTGTTGCTTTCAATATTATCCACCCAAACCATAGCTTAAATACATCAGTTCTTCTTTTTCCTTCCTTTTCTTTGTACAGCATTTACAGGCATACCAAGCTATGACTTGAGGCAGGTGCACTTTAGTTCTCAAAGGGACATATACTTTTCAAAGATCTTGAACAGTAGTGTCTGCCAATGCAGTACATTCACAGAGGATGGTGAAAGCTCATAGTGCCCTGCTACTACAATATATATGGCATCTGGGATCTTAAAGGTTTGACCTTAAAATTGCGGCCATCTAGCAGAAAAGCAACAAGTTCACATGGAAGAAACACTTATCAGCCTGTGCTCTCACGAGGTGTTGAGGGAATCAGGTAACAGGCACCAAATGATCCAAAACAAAGAGAATGAGGAGGGCCTGAGCAGAGACCCAAAACACATCTGTAGACAAGAGGGCATCCCCTCACAGAAGGGTCACAAGGAAGGCATGAGTTAACCTGGTGTAGTATAGCACTGATGAAACAATATTCATCTGGTTATTTGAGGGTTCCTCAGCTGCCCCTATGATGACCCCAGTCTTGCCTTTCGATGCTGGCTAGACCAGAGCATGTACACTAGTAGAGCTAAGAGCTCATGGCACATGGAATCCAGGTCAGATAACCCTTTGAGGGACAAAAATGGGAATAGTGATATCAGGAAAGTAGAGGGAAGATGGAGGGAGGGGGTACCTATCACAATGATCAGTATATAATCAGCCTCCCAGGGAGATGAACAACAGAAATGTGGGTGAAGACAGACAGTGGTCAGTGTATAAGAGATGAAAAAATATATAGTTTATCACAGTGTCACATGGGTGGGATAGGTGAGGGAGAGAAAAAACAGGAGATGGTACCAAGGCCTCAAATAGAAAGTAAATTTTTGGAAAATGATGATAGCAACATATGTTCAAATATGCTTGACAAAACTGATGTATGGAACATTATGAGTTCTAGGAACCCCCCAGAAATGATTTATTAATAAAAAAGAGAAAAAGGAAAAACACTGATAAAGCTATAATTTTAAGAAGGCTATATTTGGCCCTACACACTTAGCTCAAACACTCTGAACTAATATACCCTCTTTAAAAAATAGTAATTTTGACTGTTATTTCTATATTGCCAAGGATTGATTTATGTCCCCAGAATATATGTTGAAGCCAAAACGTGCAAATATTATGCTGCTTGGAAATAGGACTTTTCTTGTATTTTGTTAATGAAGTTATACTAACGTAGAGAGGGTTCTAAAGCAAATATCTTCTGAATGGTATCCTACTAAAGAGAATGAAGGCACTTTTCTCTAGAAGCCCAGGAACCTAAAAGATTACCAGGAACTACTAGTAGCTGAAACAAAGACGTACCTATAGACTCAGTATTCTGACTTCTAATACTAAACATCCAGAACTGTGAAGCAATACATTTGTTTAAAACCACCACTTATGTTATATTATGCTTCATTAATATTAATATATAAGATGTTTTATAGTTTATGTTTTACATCCTAAAATTTGGCAGTTATAAATTTTATTAAAATAGGAAAATGGCTACCATGATAAACAATGGGAAGTTGATGATTCAGGAAGCCAATTTCCAACTTAGTTTTCTTGTATCATTGTTTTAAGTCTTGACCTAACTGGCTTAAAATAACTCTCAATTTTGACCTCTCCAAAATGGGCATCATTATAAGTTCCTATATAACTGTTATTAGGATAAAAGGAAATTATTTTGTCCAATAGCCCCCATTCTGGTAGATGGTTGATGCCTAGTAAGTAATTGTTGTACTCATCTTCACTAATGTACATATTCATTGCTATTCATTGCTTTTCCCCCAAAGAATAATAGTAAACGTTTTATGGATGTACACTATGAGCCAGACATTATTTATTCCCCTAAATAAATTCCAGCTCCATTTGATATTTGAGAAAATTTAAGCATAGGTTAGTTAAGTAATTTGCTCAAGAAAATGTATACAATCAATACTCAAGTCCAAATTTAAATTCTGGAATGTCAGCTTCAGAGCCTGCACTTTTAACTAACTTATATACTTGAGTATAACCTGACCTGAATTTCAGCCAAGATGCATAATTTTACCACAAAAAAAAAACACTGCATTAGAGGTGTGTGGAAAAAAGTTGGCTTATGCATGAGTATATATGTAACTATATAATAGTTACAATCTATTTATAAACTCATTCCTAAATGTTGTATTTGATATAAATTAAATTTGATATACAACACAGCCTTATAGTGCTTCCAAGATCTCAAATGTAATTTCCCAATAACTTTAGACATGTGTAAATGCCCAGTTTGTCAGTAATAACTAACAGAAGAGTATTGCTCCCAGAGTGGTCATGCCATCTGTCAGAAGCAGTTTCTGATAATGCCATAGTTACCATACTTTAGAAGAGGAATGTGGTTCTTTTTTGCACAGCCAGACATGTACCTTGGCATCTGAAGCTTTCCCTATATGTTTAATCTTCAGTAAATAATGAATTTACTAAACATAGAATTATATATAAGTAAATCATGTTTACATAGTGGTAGAAGTAATGGTAGATACACTTTTTACAGGAATAGCAAAGAGGAAATGCATCAAAGAAAAGTAATTTGATTAAGCAGTTCTGATCATGGGCTGCCAAATACCATGTTATATTATATTCTTATAAATAAATAAAGTAAAAATTGAGTTATTGAAATAATTTGAAATAACAAATTCAATAAATACTTTAATAATATATTTAAGTTTACATCTTAGATGGCAAAGTTCAAAATATGTTATTATTACTGGTAAGATTTTATAACGAGGGAATTATCCTCACAGACAGTTAAAATTATTACTTTTAGACATTGAGCATATCCTGCTTTGGTCATTCATTAATTCATAAGATAAACTGGTAAGCTAATCTTATTAATTACAACAAAATATATTAAAATTTTTTATAGTTTTAATGGTTACTATTAGTTACTCTCGGATAATTATTATCTGTAAATGACTGTGAGTTTCCATTATCAGACCATTACTTAATGCCAGCAAGTAAATCAAATGAAGAGGATTTGTAGGTTGTTTTCTTCAGTCTTAAAAATGGAATACTAGATTTATACAGCATATATTTCTGTATGCAGAATATAGGATAAAAGAGTTATTTCTAGATCAAAATGAGTTTCACTTTAGGTATCTTTACTTGAGATGTCAGGCATTAGAAAACAGACTAGAGCTTAAGAGAGTGAACCAGTTAGAAGTTTAGGTTTGTCTGGATTTTGTTTGTTTTTAATATTGGAGCTTAAGAGACTGGTATGGAAGCCTTCCTCTGGTTGATGAGAAAGAATAGTCATACAAAGGAGACCATTCATAAGAGTAAAGAAGTAATACATGATGAAGCTAACGTAAATGAAGAGAGTAGATTTTTCCACTCAAAATCTCACCAGTAAAGCGCTTTTACGTAAAGTAATTTAGCTTAGAGGCAGCTTGCCTCACAGTAACGTAAAGCGTGAGCTCAGAAACTTAATGTAGGCATAGCACTTACACCTTCTCTGCAGCTTCTGGAGCCTCTGCAGTCATTCTATGTTTTATCTGAGCTCTAAGCTTTTACAATTTAGGATTAGGTTTGCCAGAATTGTGACCATGTATGAAAAATTCCTGACATATTTGACATCATTGTCTACTAATCCTAGCCATCATGCTAGATGTCATACCAAGCTTAGTAGAGTCGAGGGCAGGCCTGCGCCCCAGTGGCGTAAGTGGTTGAGTGCGGAACTGTGGCCTGTGGGTTTGACGGGTCAAATCTGGTGGCGGCTCTCAGGAGCAGCGCTGGTTAGCTCCCACGACCACCAGAGGGCAGTGATGCCCCAAAACAAACAAAAAAGAAACAAAAAAGAAAACAAAGTAGAGGGCAGTGAAAAACCCTCAGTCTGATGGAGTAACTTATAGTGGCTGCCACAGCGGATCAAGCATAACAATTCTGAAGATGAGGAAGGGCCAGCAACATGGGTCACTTGACTCAGAACTAACATGACAGAACTTAAAGCAACAATAACATGAACAAACACTGCGTTGTAAGATCAGGATTGGATGTAAAACTTTTACCTCACTTTTGTACCAGGCATCCCTGATGCCTTCAATTGAAAGAAAGTAAATTCTTCAGGCATATATTTAACTTCCCAAATAAGTGGGAGCTGTAGAAAATCCTGCTTGCTTTCTGTTTGCCTGGATCTTGCATCTAGTTCATTGATCTCCTGTTCTTTGGACTTAAACCAATGGACTGTCACATTGCCTGTTAATTTTAGGACTCATCAGTGACCTGTGATTTGACCTAGCAACCTCAAATGCATTCACTTCTGTAGCTACAAGCTTGATTGGATGACTTTGTATTAATTTTCCTATGTAAAAACCAACTTGTTGTCTTCTTGCCAGTTCCCACGGGTATGTGTCAGGAGAAGCCTGTACGCTCATGGTTCTTACCCTCTCTAAGGCTGCGGCCCTTGAACACAGCTCCTCATGTGGAAGTGACTCCCCAGCCATTAAATTGTTTCCATTACTACTTCATCAAAGTAGGTTGAGAACTGATGCTCTAGTTGAAGACACGGGGACTCTTAGAAGTTGTGTACTTGTTGAAGTGTAAGTCTGTCTGATTTCTAAGTTAATCAGTTCTTTCAGGATTTAAGAACGCCAATGTTTTAAGTACTTTGAGTAACATAGTAAAACAAAAGGACAATTTTAGAAGAAAAACAAGGAAGGATCACATTGTTTTAAACGTTTTAGTTAATTAGGAAAAATAAAAAAAATCAAATTAAATGTTTTAATCATACCTTTCAGCTTCAATTTTGCTTAACACTCATTCTATGATTATCTCACATTCTATGTAGAAGCCTTAGAATGAAATCCTTGCTAAAGTTAGTGACAAAATATTAACACTGACAAATGACTTTACTGAACATAATTAGTAAACATGCACTGAAGGCTGAATATTTTCTTGTGTAGATTTGAAAGTTGAACTTTGTTGTTGTTGTTGTTATTGTTTGGTTAATCCATTGTCTTAAATTTCAATTCTTCTTGATGTTATCGGTTGCCTTTTATGGGTAAACTCACAGACACATGAGAAACTGTTTTAAAGGAGAAATATTTAATTGTTGATGCAGTCAGATCCATCCTGAATGCTTGTTGAGGTTAGGATGACTATTGATTACCAGAATGTACTTTTTGGGACACACATGTTACATGAGAGCACTCAGATAATGCACTGAGCAGACTGCCTATCTTTCTTACCAGCTGTTTTTGCCCCTTTTTATTGTTTGCATTGATTCTCTGTGTACATTAGACCAATTTGGGTATTTCAATACTGCTGTGCTTTCACATATAATGTGCCCAGGAGAATAATGCAAATATGTAAGAAATATATTTAGCATGCTTTTGCAGAGCCTACCTAATGTGTTATTTGCATAAAATATGGTTGATATATTTTGGGGCTTTTTTGTTTCTGTTTTTGTTTTTTTTGGAGGGGCATCACTGCCCTCTGGTGGTGGGAGTAGGAGGCCCAGCCTTTGCTCCTGTGGAGCTGGAATTGAACCTCCATCCCAGTGGGCCGCACTCCCACGCACAACCACTATGCCACCACTATATTACCAACCCTAAGGGGCTCAGCCCTTACGGTTGATATATTTTATCAAGAACAATAATTTTTAAAATTAGTTACAACAGTTCTGTTTGACCTCTGAACTCTTAAACACCTTCTTCCTTTCCAGGGAGGCTGTGTAAAGGCATTCAAAATTGTTCAGTGTCTGACCTACAGATATAGGCTGCCCTACAATGCAGCCTTTCACAAAACCAGCCTGTCTTGAACCCCTGGTAATAGAATTGTTTACTTTATACAAAGAAAAGTTGGTAAAACACCAAAACTGCCTTTGACCTGTACAAAGACCAAGTTGGAGGAGTCAGTGTTGTGAGACATAAAATTTGCTCAAGCTTTGTGCCAAGCAAAAAACCAAGTCCACAGGCCCCCTGGTGGTTTTCCAGGTGCTAACTGTGTGTGCGGCAGGCTGTCACATGCCTGCCTCATTGAGGAGAAGAATATGGTGAGGAAAGTGTTACTAGCTGCAGTCCACCCACTTCCCCGAGGTTATCATTTGTCTTTATTGTTCCAGCATGATAGCAAAAACCGAATGGAAAGAAATTATATTTATGGGGGATTTATTGAAGTTGAATGTCTTAGGTAGCTAGTGCTACTATAAGAGTAATACTACAAGGGTGACTTTAAGAGCAGGTTTTACTTTCTCACTATTTTGGAATCTAAGAGTTTAGTACAGGATCTCAGCCTTACCAATGCCTTCTTTGTTGCACGTCTGAAGCATTCATTTACCTGCTCACTCTGTTTATAACTCAGAAGTGATGAAGTTTAAAATGTAAACCTGATTACATAGGAATAGGGGTGGGAGTCCAACAAGTATTTTTTGAGGGGATACAGTTCCATCCATAGCATTAGGCAATATAGAATGACGTCTACAAACTCATAAGTCTAGAGAGGCCAAGAAAGTAACAAAATTTATTGAAAGCTACCAAGTGGCATATGCTGTAGTGTGGACCCTGGAGAATATGAATACTGCAAGGCTGATTTTGTTGTTGTTATTACAATATGAAAAAGCTCCCATGGCAACTGTAAACTGAGATATAGTTTCCCTGCTCAGGCTATAGTGTCACATGATTATACAGCCTTCCAATATCTAAAGATGCATAGTTTTCTGGATTGTACTATATTAGGATTACAAGAACGTACACTCCGCGATACCGAGGGAGTTAAACGACAAATATCTTTATGGCAGGTGGAAGTCTTAGTAAGCTAGTGCCACTCTAACAGAAATACCACAAGTAGATGGCATGAATAAACAAATGTTGAAGATCTCACAATTTGCATGCCTGGAAGTCTGAATTCAAGGCTTTCTTGATTTGTGAGGTTTGAGGGAAGGTCCTTCTCACCTCTCAGTAGATGTTGGCCCAGTGTGCCGGGAAGATATTCATGCATCTTGGCATCTATCTTCTCCTGGGTCTAGAAGGTTCTCCATCCAGGAGCCCTGTGTTTAAGGGCTGGGCTTTGCCCTTGACTCTTGTTTCTGACTGCTCCTGAGCTCCCTCTCTCTGCTTGCTATTTTATCTTTTATATCTGCAAAGATTGACTTCTATGAAGCTCTTTTCTGAAGCTTGTATCCTGTTTCTTAAAATAAGTGCCCCACTCCTGCATCCTGAACATCAGAGAGCTTAAAATCTAGTGACCCTCAGATTTACATGAGATCACCCAACAGAGGACAGGTACTTAAGACCTCAGCTAGCCAAGTTAATGTTTAAACCATGACAGTGTGGTTTTCTTTACCTTTTTATCTGTCACAGCACTTTCTTTCTAAGGGCTTCTGGGAGAAATGTTTGTCTATTTTACAATGAGAGTATTTGTGCTTCTAGTGAGCAAATGATTGATTTTATCTTTTTTTTGGGGGGGGGGCATCACTGCCCTCTGATGGTCATGGGAGCTACCCAGCCTTGCTCTAGAAGAGCCGCTGCTGGATTCGAACCGCCAAGCCCGTGGACCGCAGTCCTGCACTCAACCACTACGCCATCAGGGCTCAGTCCTTTGATTTTATCTTATATATAAGATAAGCTAACTTTTACACTAGGGGCTAACCACTTTAGACATGGATGTTCTATCTATACAGCTTCTATAGCTCTCTATATTGTATTGTCTCTTGCTTAAAACTTATTCTAGGGCTGAGCCCCAGTGGCGTAGTGGTTGTGCGCGGGACTGCGGCCCACTGGGACGGAGGTTCAATTCCAGCAGTGGGGCTGGGCCTCCTACTCCCACCACCGGAGAGCAGTGATGCCCCCCCCCAAAAAAAATTATTCTATATTCATGATCCTGTTCCCAAACCTGGGCTACATTTTACAATATATTGCCTATTTAATACCTCTCCAGACTATCTTTTTTTAATCACCTTTTCTCTTTGATGGAGATATTGATTTAGTTTGTAACTCACTATGGTACTTTTGAGGAAAGGTGAGATTAAAAATAAACTAATAAATGCCTATACATATTAATACATCAATAATTTCCATGATGGTTATCAAAATTCAATTACACATTAGTTCATTGTAAGGTCACAAATGTCATTTGTCAAACATAAATAACAAAATAAAATACTTTATTACCTTTTTTTATTTGTCTTGGATTAATTAAGGGTCTGTATAAGGCCTTAGGCTATCATTTACTTTCTTTATTGAGATCCGATAGGTGAATATTTAATATAACGTATGTAAGTGTGCATGATGGGTACCACTTGTCTTTTTTGGAAGCTTTACGTATCCCAGTCGATCATCCCCCAAGGCAGAAATTGATAGCTTTGCTACAGAGAATCACTTTGATTGAAGGACCCATTTCCTTCAGGCTGGGAAATTCCGTGAGAGTACAAGCTGCTTCATGTGTGGTAACAACAGTATTCTGCTCCACACCCGAATTCTCATCTGCCACGAGTTTGACCAAAGGAAGCAAAATTGATTGATGAGGAGGTAAATATCAGCTTGACAAGTTTTTACCATCATACACAAATTTAATATCCCTTAATAGAAAAGTAAAATAATGGAAGGTATATATACTGAGAAGCATATTGTTGCATAATACTTTCATATGTCTGTTCTTTATGTAAAATTCACATACTTAGTTTTTGTAGGTGACACACCTTTTTAGTATCAGAGATATCATTGATAGGAAAACCCAAAAAAAGCATAAGCATATAATGATTTTGTAGACTTTGGGCAATTTACCAGATTTCAGGGGGAACCCATTAACTCTTCATTTTGGTGAGCTCATTGATTGATTTATTCATTCACTTTTCAATTGTTAAGTAGATGGGAGGAATGATCTTTTTATTAACACCTTGTCACCCTCAAAAGCAGCAATGTCTGGCTCCCTGACTCGTCCGTAGAGGAACACTGTTTCTGAACAACTCTAAAACAAGTCTAGAGAGTTTTACACTATTTGAGTGGTGATTGATAGAAATAAATATGGAGTTTCTCCATTTTAGTCATTTGCATACGTCATTTTAAAGTCTACTGAACCTATTCTGATGCCTAACTATAAATGATAAGGAAGCCAAAATTAAATGAATCCAATTTTTTTGTACAGTAAAATATTGTGTAGCCCTTTAAAAGGATACTTATAATTAGTAATAAATTAGGAAAAATGCTGTGCCATATTATGATAACAGAAAAATAGAGACTAGTTGAATTAGTATAATTACAGCTGATGTTAGAAAACCTAACAAGTTTTCATCATACAGTGAATAAAAGGTGACATGTCTGCAACAATAATGTTATGGATGTTCTATTTGAGATGGGAATTATTTTATCTTTGCTATAGTGTTTCTTTTCTACATTTTTACAATGAACATGGACTACTTTGCACTATACACGAATAAAAAGCACTTTGTTTAGCAAATACAGAGAGTAGTTTGCTGAAGGAAAAAAAAAAGTACTTCTAGAGGAATCCTGGTGGCCCAGTGGGTAAACACGTGGCTCCTAACTGAACGATTGGCAGTAGAAAATTGTTAGTTCTCAGTATTCAATGATAATGTTCATATGTTGTAGAACACGGACTGGTCTTTGGGGATTAAAGAGGAAGAGGATCAGTTTATGTAGTGATTATTGAGACTGAATACCTTAATGGCTATATTAAATTGTTATATATAGTGTGTGTGTTAGAATTTGGGAGTTTATAATTTTCTCAAATCATTTAAAAAACACAGGCTGTCAATGGCTCTGAGCATTCAAATTTCAGGAGAGTCCCTTAGGTACAGTTCTTAAGCCACTTTTTAAATGTATGTCTAAATTTTTGGAGGGCATACGTAAATGTTGTTTTATAATGATACTTTTGTGGCAGTTGGTCACATTACTAGTTTCCGCTACAAGTGTCGGTTTTGGATAGATGTCATGGAACCACTGAGAATTGTGGTTCGGGGTTGAAATTTGTCGCAACACTAAGAAATCTCACCCTTAGAGTAGGGATTAAATGTTTGGCTTCTACTTGTGAAATGGGTGAAATCAACACTAAAATAACATCTCACAGGCTATAAAGCCAACTATTCCCTCTAAATATACATATTTTCAATCAGTTCTGTGAAATGTACATATACTTAGCTCATGCTGGACTACTGAAAAGGATCTAGTGCATACAGCTGGGTCATCATTCTGACAAATCTGTGAAGTTCCATATGAAGAAGAGGAGTCGTGGTCCCTGGAGTTGTACAAACAGAGAAATCTGTGTTGTGTCATGGTTTTTGTTCTTTTTCTTTGGTGTTTTCTACATACTGAGAAGTATGGATTTGCTTTATTATGCTTCAGTCTTTTTCTTGTGATTTGGGTGGACGTTAAATAGCAGAACCCATAACTCATCAATTCCTACCTATCTTGATTTATGCCATTGATTGCAATCCCCACAAAGAAGCATCTCTTATCCTACTACTTCCCTTTGCTTTCTCTTTCTATTCCTCTTTCTTTCTTGACCTTTCTGAACATGGCAATTAAGTAAATGTTGACCTTTTGATTTCAAATGACCGATTATTCCAAAATCGCCCCTCCCTACTTCTCTTCTCATCATAGATCTGTCTGTTGACCTATAGGCATAAGTCCATTTGCAGACAAAAGTGTGAATAAGGGTTATAGTCTAAGGGGTTCTACCATCTTCTCTTATAAATGTGGCTGGACAGTGTTTTACATTGTACCTTTCTTATGGCATACTTTGTGCCATCATCAAATCCAGTTTCACTAAGGACAGGGAAAATGGTTTGTCTACTGTTGTAGTCTCCATACATTTGGGAAAAAGCCTTACTTGTCCCATCAGTGAACACTTCGATTCTAAAGTTTCATCATCAGAAAACTCAAAATGTCACTGTTTCAAATGTTTCGTTTGTTTCCCTACGAATCTATGAACATGGAGACTTCTAACTACAAGGCATCAAATTTATGTTTGTCTTGGTTCAGATATACTTTTTCCAGTATTTTCTCCTTATATGTTTTCTGTGCTATGTAACAAGTGCCCCAAAATTTAATGGCTTAAAGCATCACTTGCTCATTAGTGCAGTTTCTGTAGGTCAGTTTCTGTAGGCACTGCTAGGCTGTCTACGTAAGATTTCCAAATACTCCAGTCCAGGTGTCTACCAGGACTGGGTTGTGGTCTACCGTCTTGACTTGGCAAGGTGTGGCTTCCTCACTTATGACATCCTTCACATCATTCAGTTCTGGCAGTTGTAGGGTTCATAATAACTACTTCTTTCTGGTCTGAAAGGGAAGAGGAAGCTATAAGAGTGAATTAATTTGCAAGAAGGTGCTTGATTTAAGTTAATGTAATCATAGAGATGAAATCTCATCACCTTTTAGTTGATTATAATAATTCCCAAGTTCTGCCCACACTCAAGGAGAGAGGTGTCCATACAGAAGCTTCAGTAATACAAAGTGAGGGATAACTAAACTAACAATTCTGGAGAATCTGTCTTCTGTATAGCTTGATTACAAAATTCACATGATTTTACTAAGAGTGATTTCCTTAGATCCAGAGTTGCTTCTGGTGATGAAGTTGGGCATCTTCATTTGAAGTTCTGTTTCTCTACACCTACATTAACCTAGTGTGATTTTTAAAAGAATGGTCTTTTCCTTTTTTTGAGTGAAATGTTGTCCAACTCCTTTTAGAAATTAATAAATGAATAAAATAGGATTAGGTGCTCATATGATGACTTTTGTTAGAATAGTACATGAAAAAGTTAAAATTTGCTTCAGGAGCTAAATTTTAGCATCATGAATTTAACCAGAGTTGCGATTTGACTCACCCTAGGGAGAACTTGGTGCTATGGTGATTATGAGTTGGGCTGGTCAAAAGCACCAGCTGCTCATTGGGAATAAGCTAAGAAAACTACAGAGGCAGTTATACCTCATCCCAAAGAGACAGTATGAGTCAAAATAAACTCGGGGGCACTGGGTTGGTTTGTTTTATGGAGAATTTAACTAAAGGTATTTTAATCATATGCAAACAACTTGTAAAGTGGTAGACTACTTTATTGCAGAAGCCCATAGATCCTGCATTGCAGTTAACTTTCTCACAGATTTTTTATTGTGTGTATATCGTCCAGTCTTTCAGACCAGTACTTTCTTCTCAGTTGCAGGGAGACATCTGAAAGAAATCCTAGTAGAACTTAAAAGTAGTGCCCAGATGAGAAAGAACCAAATAATATTTGTCGCTATTTTCTTAAAATATTTACTACATATTTGAGCATTCCATATTAGACTGTGTAAAATGTCCCCCTCTTTTTATGTGCAAAGTGTGAAAGTTAAGCATATGCTGAGTCCATGTTCCAGGCTGTGTTTGCAGATCTGTGGAAGTGAAGTGGGAGTAGGGGAGATCACAGGAAGAAAGAGTCCCCCGGCAATTATTTTTCTAATTATAATGTTAGGAATCATATATCATATTTGAAATATTGTTCTCATGATTGTTTATATAGTGAACTATATCTAATTTCTTTATTTCTTTTTTAACTTGCGATATTAGCTATAGAATTTTAAAAAGTGATCAAGAGGAGTTTTGACTATAGATTCACGTTGCTATTTAATGCTTTGCTTAATTGAGCTGTTGGACCCAGTCCTCTCATTTGTACTTGTGAAGTGTGAGCACATGACCTTTCCAGGTCTAGCAGGGAAACCTCTGCAGCTGGATCATATGTAGTCTCAATTGAAAGTCTCAATTGTAAAATAAGAGAAACAAGTGCAGATCTGGATCGTCTTTGATGCCAGTATTTGCAACCATATTTCTTTTACTCAGAAGGTGTTGATAGCTTTACAGAAGTACAGTTAAGTGAGTTTGGCCAAAACTATTTCATAGAAGCTTGTGGTATGAAGAGTGCATCTGGAGACAGGAAGACTCCAAGGTGAGCTTCCAAGGAATGCAAGACCTAGTACAGTGGGTGGTTGGACAGATTATATAGCGCACCAGTTTTCATACAGGCAGAAGAGAAGGACTGGCATGGGATATTAATATAAGCGATATGAGGACTAAAATAAAGGTCAATTATTTCCAAATGAAGGATTGGATGAGCTTCTTGAAGAAGGGAGCATTTGATCTGGGTCTTCTGGAAAGAATGGATGAAAAATTGAGTTGAAAAAGTGAAAATATATTCCATTAGATACCATCTAAGAGTATTTATAGATAACCGCAGGTGTGGTGCTGATGAATAAGACTGAAAATGCCATAAACTTCCTAAAGGTGAAACAAATCTGCCTTGGAAGTATGGCCAGAATGTTCCTTAGGGACATGAATGGTGAGACTTTACTTTCAGCACATCAGGAGACTGAAGCACATCAGTCTCTGAAGAAGGCATCATGCCTGGGAAAGTGGAGGGGCAACGAGGAAGAAGAAGGTTTGGCACCATGCCTGCCACAGTGGGCTCCAGCCCAGAACCAATTGTGAGGATGGTGTGGAATCTGTCAATGTTTCCTTCTGCTGTGCATCGGGTCACTGTGAGTCAGAACCAACTCGATGGCACCTCACAGAAACAACACAGTTTAATTCAAGACAAAGATAGAGAGAACTCAGCAAAAGTAAGATGATGGATAGCAGAATTTGCGAATTATGAGGTTTTAGTATTTTCATGAGTGTATGTATGTGTGTGTAGGGGTATAGGCTAAAAAGATTAAGACTGCAATTACTTCAGGATCAAAGAAACTTCTTTTTTCATCGTGGTACTTCTGTTTTCTAGCTACATGATCTTGTGCCAGGCATCACACCTCTAGTCTTCAGTTTTCCCATCTGTAATTGAGGAGCCACAATATCTGTCCTAGGAACATCTAGACATTAAAGAAGCTGAATCAGTATACTACTTGTTATTCAATACCAGCATGCAGCATGATGTAGCTAGTATTTTTGTTAAAAATCACAACATTGTCCTTCTACCTCAGCAAAAGTACACTCTCAGATTGTGATGTGTGTCTCTTTCCACAGCCATATAGAAGCTGACCTTGCTGGATCTAACTTGTTACCAAATTGAGGAGAACACTGATTTGAGCAGAGTCCAGTCATCTCTTGCACAAAAACTCAATGTAGTGTGTGCAATAGAACTCACAATGAAGAAAAAGAGAATCCTAGTGAAAGGTAGAAAAAAATTCCCTTTAAAACAGAAAAATTAAAGTAGATGAAAACATGTGGAGTTACATCCAAAATTATTTTTCTAATGTGCAAGACTGGGAGAAAAATTAGGTGACCTCCTTACTTCTGGATAGGGCAGGGAGGAACCTGTAAGGACACATTAATTTTCTGACAAATAATGACAGTTGTTTTTTGAAATCTTCTCTATTAAAATAATAGGATCAAAAAATTAAAGTAAGTGTATTAAGGTTCACATCATGATTAGTTCACAGACTCTAAGGACAAGTCTCTCCATCCAAAATCATAAATATCTTTTATACAAAAACAGAAATGTGACACTATGGTTCTTTTCGTGACATGCCCTCCATCAAGATCGATACGCTTCTAAAGATGATGATTCATTCTCTCTAAACTTTCTTCAATTTATACCACATCAGAATAGCATTTTGCACATCTTCAAAGAGCTCAAATTCCAATTTTTTTTGCATTTGAGTTTTTAAGTCTGAAGAGGCAAAATTAAGGCTGTAGGCTCCAAGGGGTAAAGTTTCCAAACAAAATGTGCATAGGACAATTCTTGATACCTTTGAAGAATGATCAAGTGCCTTGTTTTACTGAAGGGGTGGGGGTGGGAGGAATCCCCTGATGCAAATTACCTGGCCTTTTGAACACCAGTGCACTTTTCAGTTTTCTTATTTATTCTGTATGCTGAGCAAATATTTCAAGAAGATGGACTGTATGCACAAGAGTACTTTGCTTCCTTGGAGGTATGATGTGATAAAAGACAAAATGTGCAGATCCGTCAATCAGTATGTAACGACCATCTCAGAGATTGACCCAGGATCTGCCAAAAGAAGAATTTGCTCAAGATCCATGTCTGGCATGGCAGAGGTTGAGAACAGAGTCACTCCAGACTAGGGTCTGGAGACTGTGGGACAGAGTAAAGGAACCAGGCTGAGAACAGAAGTTAATACAGAGAAACCTCAGGAGAGCACATGGATGTTGCACCTGAGTCAGTGGACTGAGAGGCAGAACCATTGGTGGGATCCTAGCAATTGGTGGGAGGCAGCGACCAAGGGACCGTTTGATTGAGAGG